>RYYW01000090.1:183291-194729 GCA_013621005.1 Aeschynomene evenia | reverse complement strand
TCTAAACCTTCCTAGTGACTAAAATAGAGCCATTGACCAAAGTAAGACCAAATGGAGCTCAATACACTCAATTAGGACCAAAATAGGCTCATTACATCATCCTTTCGGTTATCTAAACCTTCCTAGTGACTAAAATGGAAGAATTGATCAAAGTAAGACCTAATGAAGCTCAATACACTCAATTAGGACTAAATAGGCTCATTACATCATCCTTTGGCTATCTAAACCTTCCTAGTGACTAAAATGGAGCCATTCACCGAAGTAAGACCAAATGATGCTCAATACAGTCAATTAGGACTAAAAAGGCTCATTACATCATCCTTTGGCTATCTAAAGCTTCCTAGTGACTAAAATGGAGCCATTGACCAAAGTAAGACCAAATGATGCTCAATACACTCAATTAGGACTAATAGGCTCATTACATCATCCTTTGGCTATCTAACCTTCCTAGTGACTAAATGGAGCCATTGACCAAAGTAAGACCAAATGGAGCTCAATACACTCAATTAGGACCAAAATAGGCTCATTACATCATCCTTTGGTTATCTAACCTTCCTAGTGACTAAATCGGAGCCATTGACCAAAGTAAGACCAAATGGAGCTCAATCACTCAATTAGGACCAAAATAGGGTCATTACATCATCCTTTGGTTATCTATACCTCCTAGTGACTAAAATGGAGCCATTGATCAAAGTAAGACCAAATGATGCTCAATACACTCAATTAGGACTAAAATAGGCTCATTACATCATCCTTTGGCTATCTAAACCTTCCTAGTGACTAAATGGAGCCATTGACCAAAGTAAGACCAAATGATGCTCAATACAGTCAATTAGGACTAAAATAGGCTCATTACATCATTCTAATGGCTATCTAAACCTTCCTAGTGACTAAAATGGAGCCATTGACCAAAGTAAGACCAAATGATGCTCAATACAGTCAATTAGGACTAAAATAGGCTCATTACATCATTCTTGGCTATCTAAACCTTCCTAGTGACTAAAATGGAGCCATTGACCAAAGTAACACCAAATGGAGCTCAATACACTCAATTAGGACCAAATAGGCTCGTTACATCATCCTTTGGTTATCTAAAACCTTCCTAGTGACTAAAATGGAGCCATTGACCAAAGTAAGACCAAATGGAGCTCAATACACTCAATTAGGACCAAAATAGGCTCATTACATCATCCTTTGGTTATCTAAACCTTCCTAGTGACTAAAATGGAAGAATTGATCAAAGTAAGACCTAATGAAGCTCAATACACTCAATTAGGACCAAAATAGGCTCATTACATCATCCATTGGTTATCTACAACATCCTAGTGACTAAATGGAGCCATTGACCAAAGTAAGACGAAATGATGCTCAGTACACTCAATTATACCAAAATAGGCTCATTACATCATCCTTTGGTTATCTAAACCTTCCGCGTGGCTAAAATAGTATCATTGACCAAAGTAAGACCAAATGATGCTCAATACACTCAATTAGGACCAAAATAGGCTCATTAAATCATGCATTGGTTATCTAAACCTTCCTAGTGACTAAAATGGAGCCATTGACCAAAGTAAGACCAAATGGAGCTCAATACACTCAATTACGACCAAAGAAAGGCCGAAATTGCACAGAGGGTGGGGTGACTACCATCCTTCCCAGCTGAAAGCCGGAACCAATCATTGAGTCCGTTATTGAGAAAGTGGGACCTTGTTGATCAAAGGATGTAGGAGGAACCTCTGTTATATCTTGAGGAGGAACCTCTGGTTTCTTCTGAGAGTCCTTCTCAGATAGAGTTCCTTCTAAGGAACTGTGGGCAACAAATGCCTCAACTGCTGCAACTCCGGCAGCCATGGTAGCGTCAGCGCCCACCTCTGAGCTGAGCCCAGTGCTGGTGGTCCTTGACACTACGTCATGTGTTGAGACATGAGTTTCCTCATGTTCCAGAGGGATCTCAGTAGAGAGGAGACCAACCTCAGAAGTTGGTTCAATTAAGGCTTCCTCATGCTGTAGTTGTTGTTGTTGTTGCATCTGAGCAGCTTCTGGAGTCTCAGAAGGTTGATCCAGCGCCTTCTGGACGTCAAGCATCGTCTGAGCAATGACTCAGCATTCACAGTGGCAACTTCAGTTGTGGTTGCCTCAGAAAGTTCCACCATAGAAACCGCAGAGGGCTTCTTCTGGGGCTCTTTCTTGGAGCTTCCAGCATCTGGAGTGCGATGCTCAATGCGAAAGCTTGCCGCATCTTCTTCCTCGGAAGAGGAATCAGCAACATTTCCTCCATGTCCCTGATGGGGAGGAGTGATGAGAAGCTTCTGCTTCTTCTTCAACAGCAGCAGTAGTAGCAGCAGCGGTGGTGGCGGCAGTAGCAGTAACAGCTACAATTTCTTTACCCGTCGGCTTCGGCGGGCTCTGTTTCTGAGTGGTTTTTATCCCCACTCCTTTGTGAGACTTTCCTGATATTTCAAGGAATGCAGGAGTTTAGTTTTAAATTTTGTGGTTTAAAACAGTAACAGAATCAGAAACAGGAATTGAAGTAGAAGAAGATTAAGAAAGAGAGGTGGAGTTTTAGAGTAAGCTTTTACCAAACGACCACGTTTCTTTTTCCCTTCTAGTGGCACGTCTGGGATTTGGAGAGTTGGAGGTGCTTTCCTTTTTCTGGTCATGGGTTGCTCAGATGTTGTTTCTTCTGAGTCTTCAGCAGCCTCAACAACCGTAGGTTCCTTCTGAGGAGTCTTCTGAGCTCCCTCAGAGGCCATACTCCTTGTCACCCTTGTTGGAGAAGGATGAGTCACCTTTTGCTTCTTCTTCTTCTTTTCTGAAGGATCGGAAACTTTTTCCTTTCCTTTCTCAGCCTTAGAGGGCTGGTTGAGACCAGCAGCTCCCTTAGAAGGCTTTGCTTCCTCCTTCTTCTTAGGTGCCCCCGTCTCTGGTACCTTCTTCTTCTTTATGTTGTTGAAGGTGACCATGGAGAACTTACTGTGGTTGAAGACGTATTCATAGTCTTCAAGTGGAAGGAGAAATGGTCGAGGATTCTTGTCAGAAGGCTTCCGTAGGGTAGACTTGTGAGAGCCCTCTTCGATGAGCCTGGTGCATCATGTAGTTGAGCACCATCCTCCCAAAATCTACTCTTTCCTTCTTCAGCAGGTGGTACAGCAGGCAGGCATCCATGGTGGTAACGTTCCCCATGTCTCCAATCCGAGGGAGAAGGGTGTGTTGCACAACGGAGAAGATGATTCTAGCCTCTTGCGTGAGATGAGGCACCTTTACTCCCTTGAGTGGTAGGCTGTTGCTACCAGTCAGAAGTGTCACGACTTCTTCTTCTGAGTCATCTACCTCCTTGACCCATTATGGGTCGTCGGCGATGACAGCACCACCATTCAAGGTCTTGAAGACTTTGTTGATGTCAGAGGAGGAGAAGCGGATCTGTTGGTCGCCAATCTTGCTCTTGACCCCTTTGTTGGTGAACCTTTCTATTTGCGAATAGAAAGCTCTTACTACATTTGGGTAGCACACGTCCTCGGAACTCATCATGGCTGGCCATCCAGGTTGCTTGAGGAAGGTGAATTGAATTTCGTCCACCTGATTGTAGACATTGAGAGGCAATACCGTTCCCATGGCTAGATTCCGTGGGAGATAAGTCTTGTGGAATAGGGACTGCATTTCCTCATTGTCATAGAGAATATCTTCGGATATCTCATTGAGATTGTTTCTCATTAAGCCCTTGATTTCTCCAGAGATGGCCATTTGGAAGAAGAGTTTGAGTTTTGAGTAGAGATAGAGAAGAACAAGAGAGAGAGATATAGCGAGAGAGCAGATGAAGATTGGAAAGCAAGGAGAGGTTTTGGCAGAGTTTTGGTAAGTTTTGAGCGTAAAGTGCTCAAATGAACCAATGCTATGAGTATTTATAGACAAGGCTTGTAACTAGCCGTTTCCTGCCACTTATCCAAAAGTTACCGTTGGTAACTTGTTTCTCATAAGGTACCTTTCTGAGAGAGGTGGTCCTTCTGAGAAACTCTCCTTCTGAGAGATGTTTCAGAAGATCTCCTTTCTGAGAGATGAGTCTTCTGAGAACAAATTTTCTCAGATAGAGTTTTTCTGAGTTTTCCTACTTCAAGCTCAGAAGCTTAGTTCTATTGTTCGTCTCAGAGTCTAAACTAGGACTAAGGGGGGTTTCTGATAGAAAGTTTTTAAATTTCAAAGCACTTAGAAACGTCTTAGGTTGAGAAATCCTTTCAGAACATTGAAACGATCCTCGGGTAAAGGCTTTGTAAATATATCTGAGATTTGGTCCTCAGTATTTACAAATTTGAGTTCAATGTCGCCTTTTTCCACATGATCCCGAATAAAATGATGTTTTATATCAATGTGCTTGGATCGAGAATGCTGAATAGGATTCTTAGCTAAGTTGATAGCACTTGTATTATCACAGAGGATAGGGATTTTGTTGTACCTTATTTGATAATCAAGTAGCTGATTCTTAATCCAGAGCATCTGAGAACAGCAGTTCGCAGCAGATACATATTCAGCTTCAGCAGTTGATAGGGCGATCGTATTTTGCTTCTTGCAAGACCAGGTGATCAAGCATTTTTCAAAGAAGCAGCAGCAGCCACTTGTGCTTTTGCGATCTATCCTATCTCCAGCGTAGTCGGCATCACAGTAACCTACAACATCAGAAGAACAACCTTTCTCGTACCAAAGACCAAGATTAGTAGTTCCACTTAGATATCGTAAAATTCGTTTAACTGCAGTTAAGTGTGATTGCTTAGGCTTAGACTGGAATCTAGCACAGATCCCAACACTGAGTTGGATATCTGGTCTGGAGGCAGTTAAGTAGAGAAGTGATCCAATCATCCCTCGATAGTTGCTTTCTGAGACTTTCTCACCATCTTCATCCAAGTCAATTACTTGAGAGGGATGCATGGGAGTGCTCATGGGTTTGGCCTTATCCATCAGAAACTTCCTCAGAAGTTCCTTGGTATACTTCTCATGATGAATAACTGTCCCTTCCGACTCTTGCTTGATTTGCAATCCTAGGAAGAATTTTAATTCTCCCATCATGCTCATCTCGAATTCACCTTGCATAAGCTTGGAGAATTCTTTGCAAAGGCATTCATTGGTTGCGCCAAATATTATGTCATCAACATAAATCTGGACAATCAAGAAGCCAGAGTCTTCTGAGAGTGTAAAAAGAGTTGTGTCCACTTTCCCTCTTGAGAATCCGTTTTTAAGCAGGAAAGAGCTCAATCTATAGTACCAAGCTCTTGGAGCTTGTTTCAGACCATAGAGAGCCTTTGTAAGCTTGAATACATGATTCGGGAATGCATCATTCACAAAACCAGGAGGTTGTTTTACATAAACTTCCTCAGAAAGGTATCCATTCAAGAAGGCAGACTTAACGTCCATCTGATAGAGTTTGAAACCTTTATGTGCAGCAAAAGCTAGCAACATTCTGATAGCTTCCAATCTTGCGACTGGAGAAAAAGTTTCATCATAGTCTATCCCTTATTGTTGGTTGTACCCTTGAGCAACCAATCTGGCCTTGTTTCTCACGACTTGACCGTTTTCATCAAGTTTGTTTCGAAACACCCATTTAGTCCCAATGACACTCTTGCCTTTGGGTTTCTGAGTCAGTTTCCAAACTTGATTTCTCTCGAATTGGTCAAGTTCATCCTGCATGGCATTTACCCAGCTAGGATCATCTAACGCCTCTTCTATGGAATCTGGTTCAAGTTCAGAGACCATAGCAAGATTTGTATAGTTCCTTCTGGTTCTTACGCCACTTTCTGGATTGCCCAAGACTTCATTCTGAGAGATGTTCTTCAAGTCTCTTGAACCTCTGATCCTTTAGGAGTAGGGTTCTGAGAACGAGACACAGAAGGTTCTCTTTCTGAGTCATCAGAAGCTTGTCCTTCTGAGAATCTAGGTTCCATTGTATTTGGAGAAGTAGATTCTCTAGGTTCTGGAGCTTTGATGATGTTACTAGATTTTTCTTTAGATGAAGATGATTGTTCCATGGGTTGGAAGTCAGTCTCATCATCCATAAGAATTTTCCTTTTGGCTTTCTCAGAAGAGATGTTGAGTTTCTCAAATTCATCTTCTAAGTTAGCATCTTTCTGAGACAGGTCCTTACTAAGTTCTTTGAACTTAATATGGATTGTCTCTTCAACACATTTACTCCTTTTGTTATATACTCTGTAAGCTTTAGAGGCTGAGGAGTATCCTAGGAAGTATCCATCATCGGACTTAGGATCAAACTTGGAGAGTTTGTCCTTTGTGTTGAGAATAAAACAAGAAGAACCAAATACATGGAAATAAGAAATGTTTGGTATTTTATTCTTCCATAGCTCGTAAGGTGTCTTTTTCAGAATTGGTCTTAGAAAGACTCGATTCTGAATGTAGCATGAAGTATTTACTGCTTCAGCCCAGAAGCCTTTTGAAAGTCCACTTTCTAAGAGCATTGTTCTTGCCATCTCTTGAAGGCTTCGATTCTTTCTCTTAGCTACTCCATTTGTTGAGGAGTTCTGGGAGATGAGAATTCGTGAGCTATGCCCAGATTTTCACAAAGCTTTTCAAAAGCATGATTCTCAAATTCACCACCATGATCTGATCTAATGGCATGAATGTGCGAATCTTTTTCAGTTGAAACTCTTTTCGCAAATGCTTTGAACTTCTCAAAAGTTTCTTCCTTAGAAGCTAGAAAGAAAACCCAAGTGAATCTGGAGTAATCATCCACTATGACAAGACCATAGCGTTTTCCAGAAAGGGAAGCCGTTCTGGTTGGTCCAAAGAGATCCATGTGGAGCAGTTCCAGTGGTTTCTGAGTAGAAATACCACTTTTACTGGGAAAGGAAGCCTTGGTCTGTTTCCCTTTTTCACAGAAGTCGCAGGTTGCATCCTTCTGATACTTAATTCTGGGAAGGCCCTTTACAAGTCCTTTCTGAGAGAGTTCAGAAAGAAGTCTCATATGGGCATGACCAAGTTTCTTATGCCATAGCCATTTGTCTTCTTGGATAGAGACAAGGCATTCCACATTTTGATCCTTTAGATCATCCAGATGGATAACATAAATGTTACCAACACGTTTTCCTTCCAGAACGACCTTGTCATTTGTGAGATTAATCACATGACAATACTTGGCATAAAACTCAACCTTTAAGCCTTTGTCACAAAATTGACTAATGCTTAATAGATTGTGAGTTAAGCCATCGACCAAAAGTACATCTGAGATTTGGTGAGAGGAATCCTTACCAACATCTCCGATTGCAGTGACTCTTCCCTTAGCTCCATCACCGAATCGCACTGTTCCGCCCTTTTTGGGCTTGAGGCTTCTGAACCAATGCTTGCTTCAAGTCATGTGCCTCGAGCAGCCACTATCAAGGTACCACTGCTCATCGTGGTGGTGGAGCAGCGCTTGATGATGTACCTGCAGTCACAAAGTTAACAGATTTAGGTACCCATTCTTTGTTGGTCCTTGCTTGTTAGCTTTCTTGGACTTTTGCCTTCTTTCTTAGAGGGGTCATGGTTTTGAGATTCAGAGACCTTTTGTTTGCCCTTTTCAGAAGCACTTGCTTTCTGAGAAGTTTTACCCTTCTGAGAGGGGTCAGTCTTCTTAGAAGATTTTGCTTTTTGAGTTTTCTTCTTAGCCTTCTGAGGCTTAGAGATTTTTCCTTTTTCAACATAGGGCATTTTTCAGAACCATGACCACTCTTAAAACATGCAATGCACATGCGGGGTGATTTAGTTAAGAGTGGATCAAGATTATGTGGTTCAAAGACTTCTTCATATCCAAGACCGCTTTTGTCTTTATAGGGTCTTTGACCCCCAAGCAAAAGACTTAGCATCTTTTCACCATTTACCATCTTAACTAAGTCAGAGGTCAGAAGTTCATTTGTCTTTTGCAGTTCGATCATGGCCTTTTCAGCCTTTTCTACTGTGATTGAAGACAAACTTTCTAATGCTTGATACAGGTCATGACTTTCAAGGTATCTACCTTTGAAGTCGTCTCTTTCAAGCCTTAGGTTCTGAACTTCTTGAGTTAGTCTTGCATTTTCAGCTTCTGTGTTTTTAAAAAGATTTTTTGAGGTCGCTGAAACTGTTAGCTAACTCGTTTGAGTCTTTCAGAAGATCATAATAGAGTTCTGAGAGCTCATCGTATGAGTATGAAAGAGGAGGGGAATTTTGTACCTCTTCTGACTCAGATTCTGTTTCCAGAATGTAGTCAGTTCCTGCCATGAAGCACACATTAGCTTCTTCTTCCTCACTTGCTGCTTCAGAAGCTTCGTCTTCTGAATCACTCCAGGTTGCAGCCATTGCCTTCTTTTCTTTCTGGGAATGAATTTCTTCTTCCCTTTGTTTGTGGACACTCCGTCTTGAAGTGGCCTTTTTCTCCACATCCAAAGCATGTGGCATCTGAAGGCTTTGACTTTCCTTTCTTAGGAGTGAATTCCTTGCTTTTTGTTTGGCCTCTTTCTCCAGGCTTTTTCATTTCTTTACTAGGAGAGAGATGTCGTCTTCGTCGGATTCTGAGCCTTCATCATTGTCAGACTCAGAAGCTTCTTCAGCTTTGAAAGCTTTGGAAGACTTTCTGACTTGACTGTTCAGAGCCAATCCCTTCTGAGGTCTGGAGGAAGCGGAGGTCCTCCGAGCAACCCTTCCAGTTCGATCTCATGCGTTCTGAGCGAACCAAATAGTACATCCAAACCTAGCTGGTTTAGATCCTTGGCTTCCTGGATTGCTGTGACCTTAGGACGCCATTTTGCAGAAAGGCTTCTGAGGATTTTTCTTACCATCTCAGCGTTTGAATAAGTCTTTCCCAAGACTTTCAGCTGATTGATGATATGGAGAAATCTTATTGACATGCTGTCAATAGTTTCCTCAGGCTGCATGCTAAAGGACTCGTATTTGTGTACGAGCATTGAGATTTTTGTTTCCTTGACTTCGTCATTACCTTCGTGCAGCATATGAAGTCTTTCCCAAATCTCTTGTGCAGTATCACATGACACAATTTTTGTCATATTCTACTTTGGGTAAAGCACAGAGGAGAATACTTGGCTTTGAAGTTGAGTTGTATTTTCTCCTTCATCTCTTGAGTCCATTCGTCCTTAGGGACCGTCTTGTGTAGGTTCTGAGTGCTGGAGGTGCCACTCCTGGCTCAGCGTCTGTTGCAACTACAGCATCCTCTGTAATTGTCTGCAGAGGCTGATAGTCTCCATTCTCGATCCTATCCCATAAGTCCAGACTGGTGTGCTTGATGAACAGCGTCATCCTGTCACGCCAGTAGTCGAAGCTGTCTCCAAGAAACATCGGAGGTCTGTTTATTGAAGCCCCATCTGATATGAATGCAGCTGGTGAATTCATATTTCCTTTCGTGGATCTTTTTCCTTGACACTGCTAAGTGCTCAACCCCTTAAGGACCGAGCTCTGATGCCAATTGAAAGTGTATGTGTGCACGAGAAGGGGGGTTGAATCGTGCAAGTTTTGAAAATTACCTTTTAAAACTTTTACTTAGAAAGCTGTTTTTACTCAGAAGGTGGATTTAAGAGCTTGCAGCGGAAATAGCTTTCTGAGAGGATTAAGTTTCTGAGAACTTAGTCTTTCTGAGAAAGTTCCTATCTGAGAAGTCTTAAGAAATGACTTTGAGTTATAATCTTTTAAACGCTTTCTGATTTTAATCAGTAATGTTTTCACAAGACCTCTTAATTAACCGTGGTTGAGTTTTTCTCAAAGCTTTATGCAATTAAAGAGTAAGAGAGAAAAGCTTAACACAAAGAGTTTTATACTGGTTCGGTTATAACCAACCTACTCCAGTCCTCAACCTTCAGTTGAGAGTTCTTAGATATTCTTCTTAATGTGCCTTCTCAGACAACACTGCCTTTACCAAGTAAAGGACTTCCACCACTTCACAACCCGAAGTGGATTTCCTTGCCTCACACTAGAGGACTTCTTGCCTTAAATACTTAAGGACTTCCTTGCGGACTTCCTTGCCTCACAACAGAGGACTTCCTTGCCTTAAACAATTAAGGACTTCGAACTTTGCCTCAAACACCAGAGGACTTAAACTTGCCTTCACACAAAGAAGGACTTAGCGTTTTTCGAAGGTTTGATTTGATCGAAAATAACTACCAAGACTAAGTTACAAAACCTAGTTTTACACTTAGTAGACTTCTAGAATTAACTTACAAATGTAAGAATTTACACCAATTCAGAACTAGAAGATTTTGCAAAGTTAGAGAAACAATTTCGTAAAAATTGTCTTTCTGAGAAAGTTCTAAGTTTTCGCAAAATGATTTTCAATTCAACAGAGTTTTGGCACGTTTAATCAAGATTTTAGCGCAAGAGTTTCGTCACATTGCTCTGGAATTGAACTCATATATATAGGCATCAAAGAGCCGCGAAATTAGAAGCTTTCACTTTGCTTATGTGGCTGTGTCCTTTTCAGAACGGCTCCCTGCTACAGTCAGCGCAAAATGAGGAACTTTTCAGAACTGCACAGTGCGCGTGTTCCCACTTCCTTGGCTAGTTGTAGCGAGCTTTCTGAGACTGTTTGCACTTCCTTGAGTCCAGACACTTGGTTGCTTCTGAGTCCAACCTTCTAAGAGTTGTACGGACTTCTGAGGCGAACCTTCTGAGGGAAGACCCTTCTGAGAACTACTAGTCGCAAGGTCTTGAGACCTTTCTGAGGCGACAGTGTTCTTTCCTCAGAAACATGTTTTCACCTTCAGCGCTTCTGAGACATCCTTTCTGATATCTTTGGCGCTATGATTTTATCAATTGATTTCAAGGCTACTTTGATGTTTTGTCTTGATCTTTGCTCATGGCATTGCAATAATTTAAAGCTTTCTGAGACACTTAGCGCACATATTAGCAAAACCTTAAGTAAAATTTTATACTTATGGCTTACCTTGTTATCATTAAAACTTTCATAACTCTAAGAGAATTATGCTTAATTCTCTCAGAAGGGTTCTGGAGCTTACATAAATCGGAGCCATTGACCAAAGTAAGACCAAATGGAGCTCAATACACTCAATTAGGACAAAATAGGCTCATTACATCATCCTTTGGTTATCTAAACCTTCCTAGTGACTAAAATGGAGGAATTGATCAAAGTAAGACCTAATGAAGCTCATACACTCAATTAGGACCAAATAGGCTCATTACATCATCCTTTGGTTATCTACAACATCCTAGTGACTAAATGGAGCCTTTGACCAAAGTAATACGAAATGATGCTCATTACACTCAATTCGGACTAAAATAGGCTCATTACATCATCCTTTGGTTATCTAAACCTTCCTAGTGACAAAAATAGAGCCTTGATCAAAGTAAGACCAAATGGAGCTCAATACACTCAATTAGGACCAAAATAGGCTGATTACATCATCATTTGGTTATCTTAACCTTCCTAGTGACTAAAATGGAGCCATTGACCAAAGTAAGACCAA
>RYYW01000090.1:171721-182732 GCA_013621005.1 Aeschynomene evenia | reverse complement strand
CATAAATTCAAAAGAGTATTAAAAGTAAAAGACAGTAAACTAATTTTGAAAACTCAAAGAATGAGAGGTTAGGGAATCGGGTTCACGTATCTTCTGAAATAATTAAAACAATTGCTCGCCTTCAAATTCTAAAACTTTAATTCAATGAACGAATCTTAAATTGTCAATTCCAATTCCTTGGTAATTTAACACTTTTTCTACAAACAATCAGTCAATCCCTTGATCAAATCGTTTCACAGAAAAGAAAATATGTTTGATTCAAAGTTCATAAAAATCTTGACTCTATTCCTAGATCAATCTTTCCGGCAATTTCCCTTGAGCTAATTCACACACTTATTTTCCCAAATAAACGTATGAATCCTAGATAAGTTGAAAAGCGATTTCCCAATCTTCAGAACAACACAATACAAATAAGGTAGTTACCTGAATCGAAGAAGTAGAATTCAAAGGTTTGCAATCATCGGATTAAGTCATAGTGATACGATTCCCCTATCCCTAACAAGGAATTAGTTGCTCATAATCAAAGTAAACAAAACAAAGAAATTGATAGAAAGCAGGTTAAAGAACGAATAACTCATTGTATTGAAAAACAGAGTAAAACAGAGTACTGGAATGAAAAACAAACTGCTGCTGAAAAATAAGGATTCAAGATGAGCGATCAGATAATCGATCCTTATTTCCCCCTATTCTAGTCCTATATATAATCAGATAGTCTAGAATTTAAATTGATTACAGAGGGATTTTGTTTAAAAATAACTAAGAGTGTAATATCTAAACAGATTTAATCCTGAATTATACATGCTCTGTTTCCATTTTTATCCGGACGCAAGGCGTAGATTGGACGCGAGGCGCTGCATGGATGGCTTCTTCGGGCGCAACGCGTTCGTGCGCAAGGCGCCTAAAAGATGCGCAACGCGTGCGAGATGCGCAAGGCGCCAGGCCGGGAAGGCAAACGGGCGCAACGCGTGCGAGATGCGCAAGGCGCCAGGCCGGGAAGGCGAATCGGGCGCAACGCGTTAGCAGGGCGCAAGGCGCCAGCAGGTGGAGAGTTCACGGGCGCAACGCGCTGGCAGTGCGCAAGGCGCCAGGCTTCCGCACAACTTCCGAATTGTTTCTGACTTTGAGGCGCAGTGCGTGCATCAGGCGCAACGCGTTAGCATTGGTACTTCGAACTGCTTCTCTGTTGCTATTACTTCATGAATTATCTGCCCATTTCCTGAAATCAACACCAAATAATACCCAAAACATAATATAACCAGGAAAAATCCATTTCATTCTTAAAACACTCAATTCACCCTAAAAACATACTAAAAACATACTGAGTTTACTTTAAACTAACAAAATTTATTAGAATTCAAATCACAAAATTAGATAAAAATGCCAAGGCATCACAACACCAAACTTAAGGTGTTGCTTGTCCTCAAGCAACAAAAGAGAACAAACACAAAGTAGTGCGCCGGAGTTAAGAACAAGAATTTCCAGAACTCGAATGATAAAACTAGTAAGGCCAACTGCTAGAACTAAGACTACCTGCACTTTCTCATTACTTTATAACTTTCAACAATTTATTTTGCAATGGGGAGGGCACTCAGACTTATACTACAGATCATGTTATAATGGCTCTTCAAGAGATCTCTATCTAGCAACTGTGTTTTCGTTTTCACAACCATGTAGTGCAAAGTCATTTACTTTTTAATTTCACCCAGATGAATTAACTTTCTCAATAATTTTAGGGGTAGTGCTCGTGCCTTTTTCTCTTTGAGATTCATGACTCTAAATGCTTAGTCTCAGGGTAGCTTTTTAAAATGAGTTTTCGATTAACGTTCCCGGTCCAGTTGGCCCAAGACGCTAGGTGATGAAGCACCCCTCGAATCTAATTACCCAAGCCTTTCCCTGACACAATCACACCACAAGCACATAGCTAGGTTCTAAAAATATAAAATGAAGATGTCCCCTAGCCATTGGTGCTCAGAGCCTTAGGATTTTTTTTAGCACGGTCTACCCTTCTTCTTTACTTATCACACTTCCTACATTTTCATCTATTTTTCAAAGACTTCACACTACATTTATGTAATCAATTTATCAACACAGTTGTCTACAGAAATACTCTAAGAACCACTATGGCTATTTTCTGCAGCATCATTTCCTTGTTACCTCCCTATTCATTATTTCTTTTCCAATTCATTCATACATGTTGATCACATTCTTAAGTTAGCCTTACCCATTACAATCACTCTTGTTCTTTTTACAATTGTTCATCCCTCCTTTAACAACACAAGACATAACACGACATTAATAACAAACACCAATAACAACACTGGACTCACACAGAAAAATTAAAAATTATAAATTAAAAACTTACCTGAGGGGGGTGGTCAATCTCCCCCTTGGTCCTCATCCTCATCATCCTCTCCTCCTTCTTCCTCCTCTTCATCTTCCTCATCAATTGATGGGTTGGGCTCCCTGTATTCCCACTTCGTCTTACAACTAGTTTGACACTCAGGAAATTTTTCTGGAGCCAGCTTATGAAATGCATGAACAAGGTAGGAGAACATGTCATGGGAATAATTTCTGAAGTCATTCAATTCGACCCTCAGCTTTTGTACTTCCGTAAACTCCTGTTGCTTTTGATTCTTACTTGGTATGTCCTCCATAGGTTCCTCTGGAGGGGCAACAGATGGGAGTTCAGGTTCCTTACCGGTGTCCTTCCTCCTTGATCTTCCAAGGGCTGCAGCAGTTATTGGTCTAGGCACCAGGATGGGAGAGTCACCTTCAATCACTACTCCTGCAGCTTCAGTAAGGCGCTGAATGAGGCACGGAAATCCCAAGGTTAGTCTTGCTGAGTAGACAAATCTTGCTATACCCTTGGATAATACAGTGCCCAGATCAACTTGTTCCTTGGTATAAGGCAATGGATCATTATTGCCCTGTCTACCGTTACCTCAGAATGATGAGTGGTCGGGAGGATGGAGCGATTAATGAATTCTAGCCATCCTCTGGCCACAGGAATAAGGTCTCCCGAGCTAGCTGAACTGGGTTGCCGTGTTTATCCCTCCTCCAGTTAGCCCCGGGTTTGCAGATCTCCCGCAGCACCGTTTGCAGCTCCTGGTTTCCTTTCAACCGAGCACAATATCCAAAAGGTGATTTTTCTGGATTGACTTCCAGATTCAAAACTGTTTCCACCATTTCAGAACTGAAGTCAATCTCTTTTCCTCTGAGGAAGCTCTTGAACTCCCTTTCTTTGGTCTTTTCTGACTGCCATGCGTTTGCATAGAATTCTAGCACCCTTTGCATTCCCACAATTCCAGGAGGTGAGCACACCAGCCTCCACCCCCTTCGATCAATCTCTTCTTGGATTTCTGGGAATTCCCCCTCTCTAAAGGCAAAACCAATTTCCGGAATAATTGATTTGTTCACTACCACTGAATTGTAGTAGTCTTCATTTTCTTTTGTCCGGAAACGGTGAGAGTAGTAAGAGGGAGATGCAGCAACTTCCTTTCCCTTTCTCTTCTTGGATGATGGTGCCATTTCCTGTAAACAAAACTTGAACCATAACAAAAACAGGAAGCCACATGACAGTAACACCATTAGTATTTAGCTCAATAGAAACAATTAAATTCAGCATTTCTTCCAACACCAAACTTAGAATTTTACAAAAATTCTAAGCCGAACAACACTCTAGCTCTATATCATTTTCATACCCAAACTCATACCAAGGACTCATTGACAATTTCCCTCTGCTTCTATATTATCTCTATAGAGGTAAAGAAAAACAATTGCTAACTCAGCAATAACATTTCCTAAATTATCTTGACATTAAAAAAAAAGATGAGGAATAAATGCATGCTTCATAGTTAATGAACAACTTACCTCTAATAGAGAGAATTATGAAGAGTGTAGACTTTCACAAGAATGATGTGGCTAACAGGGGAAGGTGGTGGACGACGGGGGAAGAGCCGAGAGGGGTATGTGTTTTTGTGAGGATGGATGGCGGGAAGAGGAATTAGGATTGTGTAAGATTGAAGAAGAAATGTATGAATGAATGAATGAAGAATGGAGTGACCGATTCTCTTTATAGTGGTGCTACCACTATGCTCTTTGGCGCGAGACTTGCTCGCCCAAAATATAGAGAGGGCGCAAAGCGCCAAAATAAAAAGGAATTAGGCGCAAGGCGCCGAAATGAATTGCAATTCGGGCGCAAAGCGCCACAAAGAAAATGGATCAGGCGCAAGGCGCCAAAGTGAATTGGAATCAGGTGCAAGGCGCCAGGGGAGACTGAATTCGGGCGCGAGGCGCCAAATGGGAAGGAATTTCAGGCGCAAAGCGCCACAGAGAAAAGATTCAGGCGCAAAGCGCCAGCCTCGAAGCAGTTCGGGCGCAAGGCGCTATGAGGGCGCATCGCGCCTCTGGTTTCGAATTTCTCTTGTTCGCTACTGTCTTCCAGGCGCAATGCGCAGTGCTAGCGCGAGGCGCTGGATGAAGAGGGCGCTATGCGCCACTGGGGCGCAATGCGCCAGCTAGGAAAAATTTTTTTTTTTTTTTAAAAGAACGAATATAATCAAAATTCAATAAAAATACTGGGTTGCCTCCCAATAAGCGCTTCTTTAACGTCACTAGCTTGACGTATGACATTTTCTCAAGTGAGTGTTTGGAGAGAGACCACTCGGTCAATCTCTCCCCCAAGATAATGTTTCAATCTTTGCCCATTCACAGTGAACTTTCTTTCAGATTTGGAGTCCATGATCTCTACATGCCCATAAGGTGAAACCTTAGTGATAGTGAATGGTCCTGACCATCTTGTCTTCAATTTTCCTGGGAACAACCTTAATCTTGAATTAAATAAAAGAACTGCTGACCAGGTTCAAACTGTCTTGGAGTAATTTTTTTGTCATGCCACCGCTTGGTTCTCTCCTTATACAACTTAGCATTATCATAAGCTTGACTACGAAATTCGTCAAGTTCATTGAGTTGTAGTAATCTCTTGTCATTTGCCGATTTTTCATCAAAATTCAAAAATTTTATGGCCCAAAATGATTATGTTCAAGTTCAACAGGCAAGTGACAAGATTTACCATACAGGAGTTGATAAGGAGACATACCAATTGGTGTTTTGAACGCAGTTCTGTAGGCCCACAATGTATCATCAATTTTCCTTGACCAATCTTTTCTGGAAGCATTTACCACCTTCTCCAGGATCCTCTTCAATTCCCTATTGGAAATTTCACTTGTCCACTTGTTTGAGGGTGGTATGGGGTGGCTACCTTGTGTTTGACTCCATATTTTGTAGAAGACTCTCCAATTGCTTATTGCAAAAGTGACTTCCACCATCACTAATCAAGGTTCTAGGAACTCCAAACCTTGAGAAGATCATCTTCCTAAGAAAATTCACCACCACTTTTGCCTCATTAGTGGGGGAGGCAATTGCTTCCACCCATTTGGATACATAGTCTACTGCTACCAGAATATACAAGTTGGAGTAGGAAGATGGAAAGGGACCCATGAAATCTATTCCCCAAACATCAAACAAATCCACTTCAAGAATGAACTGCTGAGGCATTTCATGCTTCCTTGATATGTTTCCAGTTCTTTGGCATCTATCACATCTCTCTACAAAAGCTCTTGCGTCCTTGAAAATTGTTGGCCAGTATAGCCCACTTTGTAGGACCTTGGCTGCGGTTCTTTTCTCCACTGAAGTGTCCACCATATTCAGAACCATGACAGTGCCATAAAACATTATATACTTCTTCTTCTGGGATGCACCTTCTAATTACTCCATCACTGCACCTTTGAACAAATAAGGTTCATCCCATAAGAAGTACCTAGCATCATGCAAGAATTTCTTCTTCTGATTCCACTTCATTTCACTTGGAACCCTTTTCTTTATAATTTGCTATGTCAGCAAACCATGGTAACACTTGTATTGCTAGGAGTTGTTCATCTGGAAACTCTTCATTCACTGGCATCTTACTCCCTTGCTCTTCTCCCTGTGCAATCCTTGACAAGTGGTCTGCCACTAAGTTTTCTGAGCCTTTCTTATCCCTGATCTCAATGTTGAACTCTTGTAGCAACCACCCATCTAATCAGTCTTGGCTTTGCATCCTGTTTACTCATCAAATACTTAAGAGCAGAGTGATCAGTATAGACTATTACTTTTGACCCAACCAAATAAGACCTGAATTTATCAAAAGCAAAAACTACAGCCAATAATTCCTTCTCTGTTGTTGCATAATTTTTTTGAGCATCATTTAATACACGACTTGCATAATAAATCACATGCAACAACTTTGTTTTTGTCCTAAAACAGCCCCAATTGCAAAATCACTTGCATCACACATTAATTCAAATGGTAAGGACAATCAGGAGGAGAAATTATTGGTGCAGTAACAAGTTTGGTTTTGAGAGTTTCAAAGGCATGCATGCATTCACTGTTAAAATTAAATTGTGAGTCTTTCATTAAAAGACTACTCAATGGTTTTGCAATTTTTGAAAAGTCTTTTTATGAACCTCCTATAGAACCCAGCATGACCCAAGAAACTTCTCATTGCTTTAACATTTATCGGTGGAGGCAATTTTTCAATTACTTCCACTTTGGCTTTGTCAACTTCAATACCTTTGGAAGAAACTCGGTGTCCAAGAACAATACCTTCTGTTACCATAAAATGACATTTTTCCCAATTCAAAACAAGGTTTGTTTCTTGACACCTCATTAAAACCAAAGATAGATGGTTGAGACATGACTCAAATGAATTACCAAACACAGAGAAATCATCCATAAATACCTCAATGAATTTTTCTACCATATCAGAGAATATAGAAAGCATGCACCTTTGAAAAGTGGCGGGTGCATTGCACAACCCGAAAGGCATTCTTCGATAGGCAAAAACTCCATAAGGGCAGGTGAAAGCTGTCTTCTCTTGATCTACCGGATCTACTGCAATTTGATTGTAGCCTGAATAACCATCCAAGAAGCAGTAATATGGATGACCCGCCAACCTCTCCAACATTTGATCAATGAATGGAAGTGGGTAATGATCTTTTCTGGTGGCCACATTTAATCTTCTGTAGTCAATGCACATCCTCCACCCAGTCACTGTCCTTGTAGGAATTAACTCATTGTTTTCATTCTTCACCACCGTAATGCCACCTTTCTTGGGCACCACTTGAACTGGACTCACCCAAGGACTGTCAGAAATGGGATAAATAATCCCAGCATCCCATAACTTCAGAACTTCTTTCAGCACCACTTCCTTCATGATAGGGTTGAGTCTTCGCTGAGGTTGCACTACTGGTTTTGAGTCTTCTTCCATGAGGATTTTGTGCATGCACATGGTTGGACTAATCCCCTTAAGATCACTAAGCTTCCATCCAATTGCTCCTTTATACTTCTTCAACACTTCCAGTAATTCTCCTTCCTCTTTTCATTCAGTGAAGCATTGATGATCACAGGATGGAACTCGTCATTTCCTAGGAAAGCATATTTGAGAGAGGGAGGTAATGGTTTCAATTCAGGCCTTGTAATTTCTTGCTTCTCACCTTTTTTCTTCAATAACAGCTCCTCTGTTTCTTGTAAAGTCAGGGAAGAATTTGACATATTGAGCTCTTCCTGTTCTTTTTCATCATTCCCTTCCACCAAAGCCACTGTTTCTATAATATTATCTCCCCAAGTTAATGCAAACACTTCCTCTATCAAAGGATCTATTGTGTCTATCCCTCATGCAATTTTCTTGATCCACAGGAAATTTCATAGAGTTAAAAACATTAAAAACTACCTTTTCATCATGCACCCTTAATGTTAACTCACCTTTTTGCACATCAATTAAGGCTCTACCAGTGGCTAAGAATGGTCTCCCAAGAATAATAGGAGTGTCTTCATCTTCCTCCATGTCAAGCACCACAAAGTCTGCTGGGAAAATGAACTTATCGACTTTGACAAGTGCATTCTCTACAACACCAAATGGAAACTTGATTGAACGATCAGCAAGTTGCAGAGAGATAGAAGTTGGCTTCACTTCTTCTATGTTCAACTTCTTCATAATGGACAAAGGCATGAGGTTGATGCTTGCCCCCAAATCACATAAAGCTTTTCCAATGGTCAAACTTCCAATGGTGCAGGGAACATAAAACTTCCCAGGATCCTTTAACTTTTGAGGCATCTTATTTTGAATGACAGCACTACATTCCTCCGTGAGCATCACTGTTTCATCTTCCCTGAGTGTTCTCTTCCTTGACAACAAATCTTTCATGAACTTGGCATATAAAGGCATTTGCTCCAGTGCCTCAGCAAATGGAATGTTTATTTGCAACTTCCTAAATATGTCCAAGAACTTTGAGAATTGCTTTTCCTGATTTTGCTTTTGAAGTCTTTGAGGATATGGCAACCTTGGCTTGTATGGAGCAACTTGAACTTCTTCTTTTTCTTCCTGCATGGGCACTTCTTCTTTTCTTCAATGTTGGGAAGCTCTTTATCTTCTTGTTCACCCCTCACCTCCACTTTCTCTTTCTTTTCTTCTTTTTGTTCTTTAAGTATTTTTCCACTCCTTAGGTGAATGGCCTTACAATGCTCCTTAGGATTTGGTTCCGTGTTGCTTGGAAAAAATCCCTGCGGGTCTCTCAGAGAGTTGTTTAGCTATTTGACCCACTTGCACCTCCAAGTTCCTTATAGAGGCTTCTTGATTTTTGAAATTAGCCCTTGTCTCCTGCATGAAACTTGAGGTTTGTTGCACAAAAGTAGAAGTAGATTGAGTGAGTTTCTCCATAGCAATCTCCAAAGAAGTTGGTTTAGGAGGACCTTGTGGAGGAATGAATGGGGGTTGTTGATTTGGAGCATGGAATTGCTTCTGCCCTTGATTTCCCCATCCAAAATTTGGATGATTTCCTCCATCCGGATTATAAGTTTTGGAGTAGGGATCATTTTGTTGCCTTGGAGGGTTCCCCATGTAGTTTACTTGCTCCTGTGGAGTTTCCTTGAACAAGTCACAATCTTCATTCTTATGAGACCCACCACAAAGTTCACAGGAAGAAAGTGGAGGTCCTACTGCAGCAACTTGCATTTCCCATTTGCTTTGTAAGTTGCTAGTTGTTGAGACATCATCTTGTTTTGTGCCAAGAGAGTATCCCATGTGTCTAGCTCCATCATACCTTCCTTAATGGAGTTCGATCACTTGACATAGGAAATTATTCTCGGCCATTGTCTCAATCAACTCTAAAGCTTCCTCGGGTGTCTTTCTATGAAGAGATCCTCCAGCACTTGCATTGATCATAGCTCTCGAGCTTTGAGAAACCCCATCATAAAAGGTCTGAATTTGTAACCAGTCAGGTATTGCATGGTGTGGACATTTTCGGAGCATCTCCTTGTACTTTCCCATGCTTAGAGTGATTCTCCTTCCTTTTGAGCAAATGAGTTGATGTCATTCCTCAACTTTGCTAGCTTCTGGAGGAAAATACTTAGCTAGAAATTTGCTAACTAAGTCATCCCAGGTGCTGATGCTTTCCAGTGGCTGTGATTGCAACCATAGTTTAGCTCTGTCCCTAAGAGAAAAAGGGAAGAGTCTCAACTTGATTGCATCTGAACTCACACCATTGCTTTTGATCGTATCGCATAACTGGGAGGAAGGTAGCTAAGTGAACGTTAGGATCATCCAGAGCTCCTCCACTGAATTGTTCTTGTTGCACCAATTGAATGAGTGAAGGCTTGAGCTCAAAGTTGTTTGCTTGCACTGGTGGTGGGACAATACTATTTCCACACCCATTAGTGGTAGGTGTGGCATAGTCTCCCAAAGTCCTTCTTGGCCCATCTCCTTCTTCTGCCATTGCTGCTCTTTTCTTCTCTGTCTCAACTTCCTCAGAGTCCTTTCAATTTCAGGATCAAAGTATAGCCCTGTTTGTTCTATTTTTGCATGCAGAAACAAACACCAAACTGAATAAAAGTGAGGTCTAGCACTTCCCAACGTCACAGTGAAGGGAGTACTAGAGTAAAATAAAAAAAATATCTAATTTAGAAATCACACAATTACTCTAATTGTCAGTTTCAATTAATCCCCGGCAACGGCGCCAAAACTTGATAGGGCTTCGGCAAGTGCACGAATCGTACATCGTACAAGTAATAAAGTCCACGGTGAGTGGGTATCGTTCCCACGAGGATTAAAGAACTGAGCAAAAATTTCGTGATGTGAGTTTCTAATTAGACGAATCGAATTACGAGTGATGAATGGATTGAAATCATAAATTCAAAAGAGTATTAAAAGTAAAAGACAGTAAACTATTTTGAAAAAATCAAAGATGAGAGGTTAGGGAATCGGGTTCACGTATCTTCTGAAATAATTAAAACAATTGCTCGCCTTCAAATTCTAAAACTTTAATTCAATGAACGAATCTTAAATTGTCAATTCCAATTCCTTGGTAATTTAACACTTTTTCTACAAACAATCAGTCAATCCCTTGATCAAATCGTTTCACAGAAAAGAAAATATGTTTGATTCAAAGTTCATAAAAATCTTGACTCTATTCCTAGATATCAATCTTTCCGGCAATTTCCCTTGAGCTAATTCACACACTTATTTTCCCAAATAAACGTATGAATCCTAGATAAGTTGAAAAGCGATTTCCCAATCTTCAGAACAACACAATACAAATAAGGTAGTTACCTGAATCGAAGAAGTAGAATTCAAAGGTTTGCAATCATCGGATTAAGTCATAGTGATACGATTCCCCTATCCCTAACAAGGAATTAGTTGCTCATAATCAAAGTAAACAAAACAAAGAAATTGATAGAAAGCAGGTTAAAGAACGAATAACTCATTGTATTGAAAAACAGAGTAAAAACAGAGTACTGGAATGAAAAACAAACTGCTGCTGAAAAATAAGGATTCAAGATGAGCGATCAGATCCTAATTTCCCCCTATTCTAGTCCTATATAATCAGATAGTCTAGAAATTAAATTGATTACAGAGGGATTTGTTTAAAAATAACTAAGAGTGTAATATCTAAACAGATTTAATCCTGAATTATACATG
>RYYW01000090.1:156948-170184 GCA_013621005.1 Aeschynomene evenia | reverse complement strand
GTACGAGCCTTCTACTCCCAAATAGAAAGATCCACCAACAAAGGTGTGAAGAGCTTCGTGACTGACCACAACATCAGATTCTCTTCTGCAGAAATCAACCAAGTCTTCAAGACTTTAAATGGAGGAGCAATCATATCAGATGATCCAAACTGGGTCAAGGAGGTGAAGGACTCTGAGCAAGAAATTGTAAACCCTCACAGGCAGTGGTGACCTACCACTCAAAGCTGTGAAGGTCCCCAATCTCACACAAGAAGCAAGAATCATTTTTTCCATCGTCCAACACACTCTCCTTCCCCGTCTTGGTGACATGGGCAACGTCACCATTATGGATGCATGCCTTCTCTACCATCTGCTAAAGAAGGAGAAGATAGATTTTGGCAGGATGATGATCAACTACATGATGCGTCAAGCCCACCCCAAACGGGCTCTCACAGTCTTCCATATGGAAGCCTTCTCACCAAAATCTTCAATCATCTCTCTCTCCCTCTTGAAGATTATGAGTATATCTTCAACCCTAGCAAATTCACCATGGTTACCTTCCACAACATCTAGAAGAAGAAGGTACCAAACTGAGGAACCAAAGAAGAAGGAGAAGGCAAAGCCTTCTAAGATAGAAGCAATCTCCAAACGGCCTTCTAGGGCTGAGAAAGGAAAGGGTAACATGAGGGTGTATTTGCGCACGAGAAGGGGGGGTTGAATCGTGCAGGTTTAAAAATTGCTTCTAAAAAGTTTTCTTAGAAAGCTGTTTACTCAGAAGGATGAATTAAGAGTTTGCAGCAGAATAGCCTTTCTGAGAAAGTTAAGCTTCTGAGAACTTTTACCTTTCTGAGAAAGTTCCTTTCTGAGATTTTTCTAAAAGTGTTATAAGATTGATTTCTCTCAAACTCTTTCTGATTTTAACTTAATAGATTTTCACCGTTATGATTAAGTTAAAAACGTGTTTATAAGTTTTCTTAGAAAGTAAGAGTTGAAGGAAGAAAAGCTTAACACAAAGATTTTTTATACTGGTTCGGTTTTAACCAACCTACTCCAGTCCTCAACCTTCCGTTGAGAGTTCTTTAGATATTCTTCTTGTAGTGCCTTCTCAGACAACACTGCCTTTACCACGTAAAGGACTTTCACCACTTCACAAACCGAGGTGGATTTTCTTTGCCTCCAACACTAGAGGACTTTCCTTGCCTTAAATTAATTAAGGACATTTCCTTGTCTCACAATAGAGGACTTTGATTGCCTTAAACACTTAAGGACTTTTGTTTGCCTCAAACAATCGAGGACTTAAAACTGCCTTCACACACGAAGGACTTAGCGTTTTTCGAGTAGAGTTTTTGTTTCAAAAGCAAGTACTAAGATCAAGATACAGACTTTGTTTTCTCTTAGTAGACTTCTAGATTTAACTTACAAACGTAAGAATTTACACCAATACAAAGCTAGAAGATTTTTGCAAAGTTAGAAAAACAGTTTCGGAAAAATGTCTTTCTGAGAAAGTTCTAAGTTTTCGCAAATAATGATTTTCAATTCAACAGAGTTTTGGCACGATTGATCAAGAGTTTTTTGCGT
Organism: Aeschynomene evenia; assembly: GCA_013621005.1. Classification (NCBI taxonomy): domain Eukaryota; kingdom Viridiplantae; phylum Streptophyta; class Magnoliopsida; order Fabales; family Fabaceae; genus Aeschynomene; species Aeschynomene evenia. The sequence goes on along the minus strand of RYYW01000090.1, from coordinate 168,627 downwards.
TAGAATTTCGTCCCCATGCTCTGGAATCGAACTCATATATATAGGCATCAAAGAGCTGCGAATTTAGAAGCTTTCACTTTGCTGATGTGGCTGTCTCTGGCTCAGAACGGCTCCCTGCAACAGTCAGCGCGAAATGAGGAACTTTCTGACTTGTACAGTGCGCGTGTTCCCACTTTCTCTGCTTGCTGTTTCGAGCTTTCTGAGAGTTGATGCTTCATCCATTGAGTCTTGACACTTGGTTGCTTCTGAGTCCAACTTTCTGAGAGTTGTACGGACTTCTGAGGCGAACCTTCTGAGGGAGGACCCTGAGGAAGACCCTTCTGAGGAAAGACCCTTCTGAGAACCACTAGTCGCAAGGTCTTCTGAGACCTTTCTGAGGCGACAGTGTTCTTCTCTCAGAACTGCACTTTCACCTTTGCGCTTTCTGACTATTCTTTCTGATGTCTTTTTCACGCCATGATTTCTTCTTGTAATTCATAAGGTTACTCATTGCTTGTCTTGATCTTTACTCATGGAATTTGCAAAACTTTAAGCTTTCTGAGACACTTAGTACACATGTTAGCAAAACCTTAAGTAAAATTTTATACTTATGACTTACTTTGTTATCATTAAAAAACCTTCTATCTCTCTAAGAGAAATTCATCAATTTCTCTCAGAAGGGTTCTGGAGCTTACAATCTCCCCCTTTTTGATGATAACAACTTAAGTCTTAAGATAATAATTTTGCTTAAGTTCTGAAGTGTTTCTGATTAAGTTCACCACTTACTCAGAATGCACTTTTGCTTTCTTTAGAAACTAACTTAGCTTTCTGAGAGAATGCTTTGTTATTTTCTTAGAAGGCTTTGATAATCAACAGATAAATATGCAATGTATGAATACTGTTTTTAGATTATCAATTATAGCATGTATTTCTTGATGAATGAATTATGATTTTAGAAATACCAAGCTATTTTATAACCGAGAGATGCCAAAACATGAATAATATTTCATTAAAATTCAAATGGGGTTACAAACAAAATTTTTGGCTCCCCCTAAATCTGTTGCTCTCCCAATTCCTAGGTACTCCCCCTAAATCCTAGGCCTAGTTGTTTATATAGCCAAAATATTATCTATTTTTCTTCTCCCCCTTTGTTACATCAAAAAGGGTGGCTAACACAAACATCATCATGGACTTAGAGCTGCTATCCTCCTAGCAATAAAGCGGAGCAGTTTGCACATTTCCATTTGTACTTCTGCTTGATCCGCGCCTGGGGGGCATTATGGAGGTATGCCATCAGAAGAGGTGGGAGGAGGAGGAGGCCGAAAAACTTCAGCTTCAAGAATAGCATCCATTGACTCCAGTCTTTGTTTTTCAGAAGTTCCTTCTTCTTCTTCAGCGACATCTTCTTCAATTTTGTCCGTAACTCTTTCTTCAGCAGGGATTTTGAAAGCACACAGCACTGGTGAATTTATTTCTATCCTCTCCTCGTGAGAGCTAAATTCACTTATCGTATCTGATACAGAGGGGGTTGGACCAAGTTGGAGTGGAGGTGACTTGATCAAATTGAAGTGACACTCTAGGGATTCCTTGTGTACTTCTTGATCAGACTGAGTTTCTTGTACAATTTATTCAGTCTCATAGGATGTTGAGACATGAGAGGTGTCAGTATCTGTTTCTGAGCAGGACTCAGTTCTAGCAGCATTTGCCATTTTTACACGCTCTGAAATGTGGGTTTTGTTGATCTCAGATGGTTGAATGGGTAAGTTCCGATCATCCAAAACTTTCTGAGTTTTTGGCTTATTATGCATTGTATCTTCGTGCTTCCATTTGTGCTGAAGAGTACTTGCATCCAATTTCCTTTTTCTTCCTACGAGTTGATCTGTTGATGCTTTCCCAGAGCCTTCAGTTATGATGGTTATCATAGGGTTCTTCCAAGACCTTCTGAGGTGTCTCAGAACCATGCCTCTCTGTGCAGAAGATGAATGAGTCTCTTTCCTTTTCTCTGTTTTTCATCAGAAGAGTTGGTTGCTTTACTCATTTTCTTATTCTCTCTGAAAGCATCCACTTGAGGATGGGTTTACGGTTTGAGTGAGAAAAAGGGAGGAATGAGGGAAGAGAGGTGAGGTGAGGTGAGAAGAGAATTTTGACAGAGTTTGGGTGAGATTTTAAGAGCACATATCAATTCTGGAACAAGGCTGTTCGATTTTATAGAGCAGGTAAGAACTAGCCGTTGCAGAATTTAATTCAAAAGTTACTGTTTGGTAACAACTCTCTCGGAAGGCACTCTTTTGAGAAAGGTGGTCCTTCTGAGAGTATTTCCTTCTGAGAGATTATTCAGAAGACTACCTTTCTGAGAGGTAGGTCTTCTGAGACATGAATTTTCTCAGAATAGGTTTCCTATTTTTGCTCAGAAGTCAGCTCTAACTTATCTGCCTCAGATTCTAAGCTTAGGACTAAGAGGAGTTTCTATGTAGACAATTTTCAAAATTTTAAATACTTAGAAACGTCTTAGATTAAGAAGTCCTTTCAGAGCATTAAAACGATCCTCAGGTAAAGGCTTTGTGAATATATCTGAGATTTGATCCTCAGTATTCACAAATTTTATTTCCACATCGCCTTTTTCCACATGATCCCTAATAAAATGATGTTTTATATCTATGTGCTTGGATCGTGAATGCTGAATAGGATTCTTTGCTAAGTTAATTGCGCTAGTATTATCACAAAGAATGGGAATTTTCTCATAACTTAGCTGATAATCTTGCAATTGATTCCTTATCTAGAGCATCTGAGCGCAGCAGTTTGCTGCTGACACATACTCAGCTTCAGCTGTTGATAGTGCAATGGTGTTCTGCTTCTTGCATGACCATGTAATCAAGCATTGTCCAAAGAAACAGCAGCATCCGCTTGTGCTCTTGCGATCGATCCGGTCTCCAGCGTAATCAGCATCACAGTATCCTACAACATCAGAAGAACAACCTTTCTCGTACCATAAGCCAAGATTAGTAGTTCCGATCAAATATCGCAGAATTCTCTTAACAACAGTTAAGTGTGATTGCTTGGGTTTTGACTGAAATCTAGCACAGATGCCAACACTTAGTTGAATATCTGGTCTAGAGGCAGTGAGATAGAGGAGGCAATCATGCCACGATAGTTGCTTTCTGAGACTTTCTCACCATCTTCATCCAAGTCAATTACTTGAGAAGGATGCATGGGGGGTGCTCATAGGTTTGGCTTTATCCATCAGAAACTTCCTTAGAAGTTCTTTTGTGTACTTCTCTTGATGTATAAAGGTTTCCTTTTGACTCTTGCTTGATTTGCAATCCTAAGAAGAACTTAAGTTCTCCCATCATGCTCATCTCAAATTCTCCTTGCATTAGCTTGGAGAATTCTTTGCATAGCCTCTCATTGGTTGCACCAAAGATTATGTCGTCAACATAAATTTGGACAATCAAGAAGCCAGAGTCTTCTGAGAGAGTAAATAAGGTGGTGTCAACTTTCCCCCTCGAGAATCCATTTGTAAGCAAGAAGGAGCTCAATCTATCATACCAAGCTCTGGGAGCTTGTTTTAGACCGTAAAGAGCTTTTGTAAGCTTAAAAACATGTTCTGGGAAAGAATCATTCACAAATCCAAGAGGTTGTTTCACATAAACTTCCTCAGAAAGGTATCCATTTAAGAAGGCGGACTTTACATCCATCTGATAGAGTTTGAAGCCTTTGTGTGCTGCAAAAGCTAGCAACATTCTAATAGCTTCCAATCTTGCGACTAGAGCAAAGGTTTCGTCATAGTCTATCCCTTCTTGTTGGTTGTACCCTTGAGCAACCAATCTGGCCTTATTTCTCCACGACTTGATCGTTTTCATCAAGCTTGTTTCGAAATACCCATTTAGTCCCAATGACACTTTGCCTTTGGGTTTCTGAGTAAGTTTCCAAACTTGGTTTTCTCTCGAATTGGTCTAGTTCTTCCTGCATGGCATTTATCCAGCTAGGATCATCTAACGCTTCTTCTATGGATTCTGGTTCAAGTTCAGAAACCATAGCAAGATTCGTGTAGTTCCTTCTGGTTCTATACACCACGCTCGGGATCACCCAAGACTTCATTCTGAGAGACGTTTTTTCAAGTCTCTTGAACCTCTATATCCTTTGGGAATAGGGTTCTGAGAAGGTGGTTCAGAAGGTTCTCGCTCTGAGTCATCAGAAGCTTGAACTTTCTGAGAATCTAAAATTCCATTGATGTTTGAGGAATAGATTCATCAGGTTCTGGAGCTTCAATGATGCTTTTAGATTTTTCTTTAGATGGAGAGGATTTTTCCATGGGTTGGAAGTCACTCTCATCATCTATAAGAATTTTCTTTTTGGCTTTCTCAGAAGAGATGTTGAGTTTTTCAAACTCATCTTCTAAGTCAACAACCTTCTGAGGCAAATCCTGACTAAGTTCTTTGAACTTAATATGGATTGTCTCTTCAACACATTTGCTCATCTTGTTATAGACTCTATAAGCTTTAGAGACAGAGGAATATCCTAGGAATACTCTATCATCGGATTTAGGATCAAACTTAGCTAGTTTATCCTTTGTGTTGAGTATAAAGCAAGAGGAACCAAAAACATGAAAATATGATATGTTGGGTATTTTGTTCTTCCAAAGCTCGTAAGGTGTTTTCTTTAGAATTGGTCTCAGAAAGACTCGATTCTGAATATAGCATGAGGTGTTTACAACCTCAGCCCAAAAACCTTTTGAAAGCCCACTTTCTAAGAGCATTGTTCTTGCCATCTCTTGAAGGCTTCTATTCTTTCTCTCAGCCACTCCATTTTGTTGGGGAGTTCTGGGAGAAGAGAATTCATGAGCAATGCCCAGATTTTCACAAAACTTTTCAAAAGCATGATTCTCAAATTCACCTCCATGATCGGATCGTATGGTGTGAATGTGAGAGTCTTTTTCGTTTGAAACTCTTTTCGCAAAAGCTTTGAATTTTTCAAAAGTTTCTTCCTTAGAAGCTAGAAAGAATACCCAAGTGAATCTGGAATAATCATCCACTATGTCAAGACCATAGCATTTTCCAGAAAGGGAAGTCGTCCTAGTTGGTCCAAAGAGATCCATGTGAAGGAGTTCAAGTGGTTTCTGAGTAGAAATTCCACTTTTACTTGGAAATGAGGCTTTGGTTTGTTTTCCCTTTTCACAGAAGTCGCAAGTTGCATCCTTCTGATACTTGATTTTGGGAAGGCCCTTTACAAGTCCTTTCTGAGAGAGCTCAGAAAGAAGCTTCATATGAGCATGACCAAGTTTCTTATGCCAAAGCCACGTGTCTTCTTGAACAGAGACAAGACACTTCACATTTTGATCCTTTAGATCATCTAGATGGATAACATAGATGTTACCAACTCGTTTTCCTTCTAGAACGATCTTGCCATTAGTGAGATTAGTCACATGGAAATATTTGGCATGAAACTCAACCTTTAAGCCTTTGTCACAGAATTGACTAATGCTCAATAGATTGTGTGTCAAGCCATCAACTAAAAGTACATCTGAGATTTGGTGAGAGGAATCCTTACCAACATCTCCTATGGCAGTGACTTTCCCTTTGGCACCATCACCTAATCGCACAGTTCCTCCTTTCTTTGGTTGAAGGTTTCTGAACCAGTGCTTGCTTCCAGTCATGTGCCTCGAGCAGCCACTGTCTAAGTACCACTGCTCATCTTGGTGGTGGAACAGTGCTTGTTGATGCACCTGCAGACACAAATTTTAATGGTTTAGGTACCCATGCTTTGTTGGGTCCTTGCTTGTTAGCTTTCTGAGCCTTTTGTCTTCTTTTCTTAGAAGGATTTGTGGTTCTGAGACTCAGAAACCTTTTCTTTGCCCTTTTCAGAGGCCTTTTGCTTTCTGAGAAGTCTTACCCTTCTGAGAAGGATTTGTCTTCTGAGAAGGCTTAGCCTTCTGATAATTTTTAACCTTCTTAGCCTTTTTGGGCAAAGAAGTGTTTCCTTTACTGAGCATAGGGCAAGTCTCAGATCCATGTCCATCTTTGAAACATGAGATGCACATGCGATGTGATTTAGTTAATGAAGGATCAAGGTCGTTGGGTTCAAAAACTTCTTCATATCCGAGTCCTCTTTTATCTTTGTAAGGTCTTTGACCTCCAAGTAAAAGAGTCATCATTTTCCCACCATTGACCATCTTAACTAAATCAGAAGTGAGAAGCTCATTTGTCTTTTGTAATTCGATTAAGGCAACTTCAGCCTTTTCAACAGTTACAGAAGACATTGTTTCTAAAGCTTGATAGAGATTGTGACTTTCAAGATATCTGTTTTTAAAATCATCTCTTTCAAGTTTTAGGTTCTCAACTTCCTGAATTAGTCTAGCATTTTCAGCTTCTAGATGTTTGTAATTTTTCTTTAAATTGCTGAAACTGTTGGCTAATTCATTTGAGTCTCTCAGAAGCTCTTCATAGAGTTCTGAGACCTCATTATGTGAATATGAAAGAGGAGGGGAGTTAGATACCTCTTCTGACTCAGATTCTGTTTCTAGAATGTAGTCAGTACCAGCCATGAAGCAGACGTTGGCTTCTTCATCGTTTGCTGGCTCAGAACCTTCTTCTTCCGAGTCACTCCATGTGGCAGCCATTGCTTCTTTTTCTTTATGGGAATGAATTTCTTCTTCCCTTTGTTCTGAGGACACTCCGTTCTGAAGTGACCCTTTTCTCCACAGCCATAGCATGTGGCTTCAGAAGGCTTTAGTTTTCCTTTCTTAGGAGTAATCTCCTTGCCTTTGCTTGGTCTTCTCTTCCAAGCTTTCTTCATCTTTTCTGACCAGAAGAGAGATGTCATCTTCTTCTGTTTCTGAGTCTGATTCGTCTTCTGACTCAGAGACTTCTTCTGCCTTGAGAGCCTTGGATGATCTTTTTATTTGGCTTTTGAGAGCCAAACTTTTCTGAGGCTTAGATGAAGAGGATGGTCCTCCAAAGCAATCCTTCTACCTCAATCTCATTGTTCTGAGAGAGCCAAATAGCACATCCAAACCAAGCTGATTTTAGATCCTTGGCTTCTTGGATTGCTGTAACCTTTGGACGCCATTTTTGAGGATAGACTTCTGAGAATCTTTTTGACCATCTCAGCGTTTGAGTAAGTCTTTCCCAAGACTTTGAGCTGGTTAGATGATATGAAGAAACCGTATTGACATGTTGTCAATGGTTTCATCTTGCTGCATGCAGAAGGATTCGTACTTGTGTGCGAGCATGGATATCCTTGTCTCCTTGACTTCGTCATTTCCTTCATGCAACATGTGAAGCCTTTCCCATCTCTTGTGTTGTATCACACGACACTATCTTGTCGTATTCTACTTTAGGTAGTGCACAGAGGAAATGTACTTGGCCTTGAAGTTCAGCTGAATTCTCCTTCATTTCTTGAGTCCATTCATCCTTGGGAACTCGTCTGGTGTAAGTTCTGGGCGCTGGAGGTACTCCAGGTTCAGCATCTGCTGCAACAACAGCTTGTTCTGTTATTATTTGCAGAGGTTGATAATCGCCATTTTCAATCCTGTCCCATAGGTCAAGACTGGTGTGCTTGATGAACAAGTCATCCTGTGACGCCAATAGTCGAAACTATCCCAAGGAACATTGGAGGTCTGTTGATTGAAGCCCCATCAGATATGAACGCAGCTGGTGAGTCCATAGTCCCTTCTTAGATCTTTTTCCTTGACACTGTTAAGTGCTCAACCCTTAAGGACCGAGCTCTGATGCCAATTGAAGGTGTATTTGCGCACGACAAGGGGGGGTTGAATCGTGCAGGTTTAAAAATTGCTTCTAAAAAGTTTTCTTAGAAAGTTGTTTACTCAGAAGGATGAATTAAGAGTTTGCAGCGGAATAGCCTTCCTGAGAAAGTTCCTTTCTGAGATTTTTCTGAAAGTGTTTTAAGATTGATTTCTCTCAAACTTTCTGATTTTAACTTAATAGATTTTCACCGTTATGATTAAGTTAAAACGTGTTTATAAGTTTTCTTAGAAAGTAAGAGTTGAAGGAAGAAAAGCTTAACACAAAGAGATTTTTATACTGGTTCGGTTTTAACCAACCTACTCAGTTCCTCAACCTTCCGTTGAGAGTTCTTTAGATATTCTTCTTGTAGTGCCTTCTCAGACAACACTGCCTTTACCACGTAAGGACTTTCACCACTTCACAAACCGAGGTGGATTTTCTTTGCCTCCAACACTAGAGGACTTTCCTTGCCTTAAATTAATTAAGGACTTTTCCTTGCCTCACAATAGAGGACTTTGATTGCCTTAAACACTTAAGGACTTTTGTTTGCCTCAAACAATCGAGGACTTAAAACTGCCTTCACACACGAAGGACTTAGCATTTTTCGAGTAGAGTTTTTGTTTCAAAAGCAAGTACTAAGATCAAGATACAGACTTTGTTTTCTCTTAGTAGACTTCTAGATTTAACTTACAAACGTAAGAATTTACACCAATACAAAGCTAGAAGATTTTTGCAAAGTTAGAAAAACAGTTTCGGAAAAATGTCTTTCTGAGAAAGTTCTAAGTTTTCGCAAATATGATTTTTCAATTAAACAGAGTTTTGGCACGATTGATCAAGAGTTTTTTGCGTTAGAATTTCGTCCCCATGCTCTGGAATCGAACTCATATATATAGGCATCAAAGAGCCGCGAATTTAGAAGCTTTCACTTTGCTGATGTGGCTGTCTCTGGCTCAGAACGGCTCCCTGCAACAGTCAGCGCGAAATGAGGAACTTTCTGACTTGTACAGTGCGCGTGTTCCCACTTCCTTTGCTTGTTGTTTCGAGCTTTCTGAGAGTTGATGCTTCATCAATTGAGTCTTGACACTTGGTTGTTTCTGAGTCCAACTTTCTGAGAGTTGTACGGACTTCTGAGGCGAACCTTCTGAGGGAGGACCCTTCTGAGGAAAGACCTTCTGAGAACCACTAGTCGCAAGGTCTCTGAGACCTTTCTGAGGCGACAATGTCTTCTCTCAGAACTGCACTTTCACCTTTGCGCTTTCTGACTATCCTTTCCTTTATCTTTTCACGCCATGATTTCTTCTTGTAATTCATAAGGTTACTCGTTGCTTGTCTTGATTTTACTCATGGAATTTGCAAAACTTTAAGCTTTCTGAGACACTTAGCACACATGTTAGCAAACCTTAAGTAAAACTTTTATACTTATGGCTTACTTTGTTATCATTAAAACCTTCTATCTCTCTAAGAGAAATACATCAATTTCTCTCAGAAGGGTTCTGGAGCTTACATAAGGAAGCCGATCCCTCTGAAGGAAAGAAGAAAAGAAAAAATCATTCATCCCTCTTCTACGAGAATCACAAGGAGCATGGTTTCTGAGGACACTCAGAAGGGTCCTCAGAAGGATCCAGAAGTGGTTGAGGACTCAAAGAGGCTACCTTTGATCGGCCTTCGGTCAGAAAGAGGAAAGCATCTCCATCTCTCAAAGTCCCAGACGTTCCACCAGAAGGCAAGAATAAGCGTGGTCGTTTGGTAAAAGCCTATTCTAAAACTCCACCCTCTTTTCTTAAAACTTCTTCTTGTTCTATTCCTATTTCTATTCCTGTTTCTGGTTTAAAACCCACAACATTTCGAACTAAACTCCTTCATTCCTTGAATTATCAGGGAAAAAACACAAAGGAGTGGGTATTAAAACCGCCCAGAAACAGACCCCGCCAATTGTGACGGGAAAAGAAATTATTCAGTGGCTTCTGATCCTGCCACTACTGTTGCCGCCGCTGCTGAAGAAGAGAAGGAAGCTTCTCATCACTCCTCTCCTTCTGGACATGTCTCTCCCATCAGAGAAGACATCCAAGGGCATGGAGGAAATGTTGTTGATTCCTCCTCTGAGGAAGGAGATGCAACTATGTTCCGTATTGAGCATCGGACCTCAGATGCTGGGAGCTCTAAGAAAGAGCCAAAGAAGAAGCAACCTGAAGCTTCTATGGCAGAACTTTCTGAAGCCACCACTACTGAGGCGGCTGCTGTGGATGTTGAGTCTTTGACTCAGAAGATGCTGGATGTCCAGAAGGCAATTGATGAACCTTCTGAGAACCCAGAAGCTGAAGCTGAAAATCCACCACCCTCACCGATCCAGACTCAGCCAGAGGCTGAAGTTGTTCAAAAACAACTGGAACAACAGCAACAATAACAACAGGAAGAGCAACAACATCAACCCACTCCTCCCTCTTCCCCTCAGAAAGAGCCAACTTCTGACGTTGGTCCTATCTCTTCTGAGAACCCCAAAGAACATGAGGAAACTCATGTCTCAACACATGTTGAAGTGGCAGGGACCACCAGCACTGGCTCAGCTCAAAGGTGGGCGCTGACGCTACCATGGCTGCCGGAGTTACAGCAGTTGAGGCATTTGTTGCCACATCTCAATCATCATCAAAGACATACGCATAAACACATAATTCACATAACATACAATGCATACACATATCTATACACTTAATCCACATAACATGTAATAACCACACATAGATCGTATAACACTTATACATACACTTAGATCACAAAACACATAATGGTTTACTAGAAGAAACTTATCCACCAAAACTTAATTAAATTCTAACCAAGGTCAATTACCCTTAATTTCCCTCGATTAGGACAATGAAAATCGGGGTGTTACAAGTACAGTCATCCGATGGAAAAAAAGTAAGAAAAACAACGAATAACGGCAGGTAATAGCTAGTCCTCATCCTCCATAGGCTCCTCTATGGGTCCTCATCTTCTGATACATCATCTTCTCTAGCATCAGGTCTCCTTCAGTTTTTTCCTCCGATACTCTCTTCTCTGAATTTGTATCGTCCGAGTCCGATAAGAACACCACTTCGGGGACGTTGTCCGGGTCGATCCAAAACTCTGGGTCCTCCATGAAGTATGGCTCAGGCTCCCTACCCGGCACCTGAGGTGGAATAGGATCAGGCTGTGCATGTTCTTGGAAAATCTCTCTGGCCATCTCTTCATAACGGTGATAAGCGTCCTGCCGAAAGGGTTATCCAGTGCTGGTTTAGGGGAAACAACGGGCTCTGGAGAAGGGGGCTTAGGTACAGGGAGGTCAGGAGGAAAATGAAATTTCACTTGGAGATCGAGAATAGAGATGACGAAAGATGATCGTACAACCGTAGAGAAAGTTAGGAGTCCGATGACTGGCGAGTACCTAGCTATAGCAACATCATACTCCTGAGGCGGGGTCAGCGGATGCTCTATACTTACTTAGAATTGAGGCATAGAGAGAGGGGTTGAGATACGAATATCTCAACTAGTTGTTGTCGGCGCTCGGGCCTACGCACCCATGCATCAATTCTAGCCAATCGATGCAATACCTTATTGAAGCTGTGTGTTTGCACGAGAAGGGGGGTTGAATCGTGCTTAATATTTTAAAATCTTTTCCCAAAACAGTTTCTTTTTTAAAACACTTCTTAGAAGAGAAGCCTTCTAAGTGGCAGCAAAAAGTCCTTCTAACAAAGTAATGTCCTTGCGAGAAGGCAACTCTTCTGAGAAGACTTTCTATCTCAGAAAGGGATTCTCTCTAAATTTTTCACACATTTCTCTCAGATCCTAGATAGAGTTTAGTCTCAGAACTTAGGCTAAAAATAAGGGGAGTTTCTAAGACAACATGTTAATAATGAAAGATACTTTGAAACGTCTTAGGTTCAAAAGCCCTTTCAGAACATTGAATCGATCTTTAGCTCAATCA
>RYYW01000090.1:65132-155657 GCA_013621005.1 Aeschynomene evenia | reverse complement strand
CAAGGAAGTCCTCTTAAGGCAAAGAAGTCCTCTAGTGTTGGAGGCAAGGAAGTCCTCTAGTGGAGGCAAGGAAATCCACTTCGGGTTGTGAAGTGGTGGAAGTCCTTTACTTGGTAAAGGCAGTGTTGTCTGGGAAGGCACTTTAAGAAGAATATCTAAGAACTCTCAACTGAAGGTTGAGGACTGGAGTAGGTTGGTTATAACCGAACCAGTATAAAATTCTTGTGTTAAGCTTTTCTCCCTTACTCTTTACTTGCATAAATCTTTGAGAAAACTTTCCACGATTTTAATTAAGAGGTCTCGTGAAAACTTATTGATTAAAATCAGAAAGCTTTTAAGAAACTCTAACTTAAGTCATTTTCTTAAAATCCTCAGAAAGGAACTTTCTCAGAAAGACTAAGTTCTCAGAAACTTAATCTTCTCAGAAAGCAATTTCCGCTGCAAACTCTTAATCTACCTTCTGAGTAAAAACAGCTTTCTAAGTAAAAGTTTTAAGAAGTAATTTTTAAAACTTGCACGATTCAACCCCCCCTTCTCGTGCACACATACACTTTCAATTGGCATCAGAGCTCGGTCCTTAAGGGGTTGAGCACTTCGCAGTGTCAAGGAAAAAGATCCACGAAGGGAAATATGAATTCACCAGCTGCATTCATATCAGATGGGGCTTCAATAAACAGACCTCCGATGTTTCTCGGAGACAGCTTCGACTACTGGCGTGACAGGATGACGCTATTCATCAAGCACACCAGTCTGGACTTATGGGATAGGATCGAGAATGGAGACTATCAGCCTCTGCAGACAATTACAGAGGATGCTGTAGTTGCAACAGACGCTGAGCCAGGAGTGGCACCTCCAGCACTCAGAACCTATACAAGACGAGTCCCTAAGGACGAATGGACTCAAGAGATGAAGGAGAAGATACAACTCAACTTCAAAGCTAAATACATTCTTCTCTGCGCCTTGCCCAAGGTAGAATACGACAAGATTGTGTCGTGTGACACCGCTCAAGAAATTTGGGAGAGATTACACATGCTGCATGAAGGAAATGATGAAGTCAAGGAAACCAAGGTATCAATGCTCGTACATAAGTACGAGTCCTTCTGCATGCAACCTGAGGAAACCATTGACAACATGTCAATAAGGTTTCTCCACATCATAAATCAGCTAAAGGTCTTGGGAAAGACCTACTCCAACGCTGAGATGGTGAGGAAAATTCTCAGAAGCCTCTCTGCCAAGTGGCGCCCAAGGTGACAGCGATCCAAGAAGCAAAGGATCTAAATCAGCTGGGTTTAGATGTATTGTTTGGCTCACTCAGAACTCACGAGATTGAGCTTGAAGGACTGCTTGGAGGACCATCTTCATCCTCAAGACCTCAGAAAGCTCTGGCTCTGAAAAGTCAGATCAAAAAGACTTCAAAAGCCCTAAAGGCTGAAGAAATATCTGAGTCTGAAAACGATCAAAACTCAGATTCCGATGAAGATGACATCTCTCTTCTAGTAAGGAAAATGAAGAAAGCTTGGAAGAGAAGACCAAGCAAAGACAAAGAGATCACCCCTAGAAAAGGAAAGTCAAAGCCTTCTGATGCCACATGTTTGGCTGTGGAGAAAAGGGCCACTTCAGAACGGAGTGCCCTCAGAACAAGGGAAAGAAGAAGTTCATTCCCAAGAAGAAGAAGAAGGCAATGGCTGCTACATGGAGTGACTCAAAGAGGAAGGCTCTGAGTCAGCAAGTGAAGAGGAAGCTAATGTCTGCTTCATGGCCGGTACTGACTATATTCTGGAAACAGAATCTGAGTCAGAAGAGGTACCAAACTCTCCTCCTCTCTCATACTCATACAATGAGATCTCAGAACTCTATGAAGAGCTTCTGAGAGACTCAAACGAATTAGCTAACAATTTCAGCAAACTAAGAAAGTCTTTAAACACTTAGAAGCTGAAAATGCTAGACTAATTCAAGAAGTAGAGAACCTAAGGCTTGAAAGAGATGACTTTAAAAATAGATATCTTGAAAGTCACAACCTCTATCAAGCTTTAGAAACAATGTCTTCTGTAACTGTTGAAAAAGCCGAACTGGCTTTGATAGAATTACAAAAGACAAATGAGCTTCTCACTTCTGACTTAGTTAAGATGGTCAAGGGTGAAAAAATGATGACACTCTTGCTTGGTGGTCAAAGACCTTACAAGGATAAGAGTGGACTTGGTTATGAAGAAATCTTCGAACCAAATGATATTGATCCATCTTAACTAAATCACCTCGCACGTGCATCGCATGTTTTAAAAGTGGCCATGGTTCTGAAAAATGTCCTATGTTGGAAAAAGGAAAAATCTCTAAGCCTCAGAAGGCTCAAAAGAAAACTCAGAAAGCAAAGCCTTCTAAGAAGACTAACCCCTCTCAGAAGGGTAAAACTTCTCAGAAAGCAAGTGCTTCTGAAAAGGGCAAACAAAAGGTCTCTGACTCTCAAAACCATGACCCTTCTAAGAAAAGAAGGCAAAAGTCCAAGAAAGCTAACAAGCAAGGACCCAACAAAGAATGGGTACCTAAATCTGTTAACTTTGTGACTGCAGGTACATCATCAAGCGCTGCTCCACCACCACGATGAGCAGTGGTACCTTGACAGTGGCTGCTCGAGGCACATGACTGGAAGCAAGCACTGGTTCAGAAGTCTCAAGCCCAAGAAAGGCGGAACAGTGCGATTCGGTGATGGCGCTAAGGGAAGAGTCACTGCAATCGGAGATGTTGGTAAGGATTCCTCTCACCAAATCTCAGATGTACTTTTGGTCGATGGCTTAACTCACAATCTATTAAGCATTAGTCAATTTTGTGACAAAGGCTTAAAGGTTGAGTTTTATGCCAAGTATTGTCATGTGATTAATCTCACAAATGACAAGATCGTTCTGGAAGGAAAACGTGTTGGTAACATCTATGTTATCCATCTGGATGATCTAAAGGATCAAAACGTGGAGTGCCTTGTCTCTGTCCAAGAAGACAAATGGCTATGGCATAAGAAACTTGGTCATGCCCATATGAGACTTCTTTCTGAACTCTCTCAGAAAGGACTTGTAAAGGGCCTTCCCAGAATTAAGTATCAGAAGGATGCAACCTGCGACTTCTGTGAAAAAGGGAAACAGACCAAGGCTTCCTTTCCCAGTAAAAGTGGTATTTCTACTCAGAAACCACTGGAACTGCTCCACATGGATCTCTTTGGACCAACCAGAACGGCTTCCCTTTCTGGAAAACGCTATGGTCTTGTCATAGTGGATGATTACTCCAGATTCACTTGGGTTTTCTTTCTAGCCTCTAAGGAAGAAACTTTTGAGAAGTTCAAAGCATTTGCGAAAAGAGTTTCAACAGAAAAGGATTCGCACATTCATGCCATAGATCAGATCATGGTGGTGAATTTGAGAATCATGCTTTCGAAAAGTTTTGTGAAAATCTGGGCATTGCTCACGAATTCTCATCTCCCAGAACTCCTCAACAAAATGGAGTAGCTGAGAGAAAGAATCGAAGCCTTCAAGAGATGGCAAGAACAATGCTCTTAGAAAGCGGACTTTCAAAAGGTTTCTGGGCTGAAGCAGTTAACACTTCATGCTACATTCAGAATCGAGTCTTTCTGAGACCAATTCTGAAAAAGACACCTTACGAGCTATGGAAGAATAAAATACCAAACATTTTCTTATTTCCATGTATTTGGTTCTTCTTGTTTTATTCTCAACACAAAGGACAAACTCTCTAAGTTTGATCCTAAGTCCGATGATGGATGCTTCCTAGGATACTCCTCAGTCTCTAAAGCTTACAGAGTATATACAAAAGGAGTAAATGTGTTGAAGAGACAATCCATATTAAGTTCAAAGAACTTAGTAAGGACATGTCTCAGAAAGATGCAGACTTAGAGATGAGTTTGAGAAACTCAACATCTCTTCTGAGAAAGCCAAAAAAAAATTCTTATAGATGATGAGACTGACTTCCAACCCATGGAACAATCATCTCCATCTAAAGAAAAATCTAGTACATCATCGAAGCTCCAGAACCTAGAGAATCTACTTCTCCAAATGCAATGGAACTAGATTCTCAGAAGGACAAGCTTCTGATGACTCAGAAAGAGAACCTTCTGTGTCTCCTTCTCAGAACCCTACTCCTAAAGGGATTAGAGGTTCAAGAGACTTGAAGAACGTCTCTCAGAATGAAGTCTTGGGGCAATCCAGAACGTGGCGTAAGAACCAGAAGGAACTATACAAATCTTGCTATGGTTTCTGAACTTGAACCAGACTCCATAGAAGAGGCGTTAGATGATCCTAGCTGGGTAAATGCCATGCAGGATGAACTTGACCAATTCGAGAGAAATCAAGTTTGGAAACTAACTCAGAAGCCCAAAGGCAAGAGTGTCATTGGGACTAAATGGGTGTTTCGAAACAAACTTGATGAAACGGTCAAGTCGTGAGAAACAAGGCCAGATTGGTTGCTCAAGGGTACAACCAACAAGAAGGGATAGACTACGATGAAACTTTTGCTCCAGTCGCAAGATTGGAAGCTATCAGAATGTTGCTAGCTTTTGCTGCACACAAAGGTTTCAAACTCTATCAGATGGACGTTAAGTCTGCCTTCTTGAATGGATACCTTTCTGAGGAAGTTTATGTAAAACAACCTCCTGGTTTGTGAATGATGCATTCCCGGATCACGTATTTAAGCTTACAAAGGCTCTCTATGGTCTGAAACAAGCTCCAAGAGCTTGGTACGATAGATTGAGCTCTTTCCTGCTTAAAAACGGATTCTCAAGAGGGAAAGTGGACACAACTCTCTTTACACTCTCAGAAGACTCTGGCTTCTTGATTGTCCAGATTTATGTTGATGACATAATATTTGGCGCAACCAATGAATGCCTTTGCAAAGAATTCTCCAAGCTTATGCAAGGTGAATTCGAGATGAGCATGATGGGAGAATTAAAATTCTTCCTAGGATTGCAAATCAAGCAAGAGTCAGAAGGGACAGCAAGAAGTATACCAAAGAACTTCTGAGGAAGTTTCTGATGGATAAGGCCAAACCCATGAGCACTCCCATGCATCCCTCTCAAGTAATTGACTTGGATGAAGATGGTGAGAAAGTCTCAGAAAGCAACTATCGAGGGATGATTGGCTCACTTCTCTACTTAACTGCCTCCAGACCAGATATCCAACTCAGTGTTGGGATCTGTGCTAGATTCCAGTCTAAGCCTAAGCAATCACATTTAACTGCAGTTAAACGAATTTTACGATATTTAAGTGGAACTACTAATCTTGGTCTTTGGTACGAGAAAGGTTGTTCTTCTGATGTTGTAGGATATTGTGATGCTGACTACGCTGGAGATAGGATCGATCGCAAAAGCACAAGTGGCTGCTGCTGCTTCTTTGGAAAATGCTTGATCACTTGGTCTTGCAAGAAGCAAAATACGATCGCCCTATCAACTGCTGAAGCTGAATATGTGTCTGCTGCGAACTGCTGTTCTCAGATGCTCTGGATTAAGAATCAGCTACTTGATTATCAATTAAGGTACACCAAAATTCCTATCCTTGTGATAATACAAGTGCTATCAACTTAGCTAAGAATCCTATTCAGCATTCTCGATCCAAGCACATTGATATAAAACATCATTTTATTCGGGATCATGTGCAAAAAGGCGACATTGAACTCAAATTTGTGAATACTGAGGATCAAATCTCAGATATATTTACAAAGCCTTTACCCGAGGATCGTTTCAATGTTCTGAAAGGACTTCTCAATCTAAGACGTTTCTAAGTACTTTGAAATTAAAAACTTTTTCTTAGAAACCCCCCTTAGTCCTAGTTTAGACTCTGAGACAACAATAGAACTAAGCTTCTGAGCTAGAAGTAAACTCTATCTGAGAAAATTTGTTCTCAGAAGACTCACTCAGAAAGGAGATCTTCTGTCTCTTTCTTGTACCTTCCGAGAGTTACCAACGGTAACTTTTGGATAAGTAACGGCTAGTTACAAGCCAGGGCACATTTGAGCAGAAACTCTGGCTTTCCAATCTTCAGGAACCCCTCTCCCTCTCGGCAATGCCTGTTTTGGCAAAGAACCTTTCTATTTGCGTGGGTAGAAATGGCTGGCCATCCAGGTTGCGCCGCTTCCCATAGATTTCTGCATTCCTCATTGTCGTAGAGAATATTCGGATATTCATTGAGTTGTTTCATTAAGTGCCCTCAGATGAAGATTGGAAAGCGAGGAGAGGATTTGGCAGAGTTTTGGTAAGTTTTCAAAGTGCTCAAATGGAACAATGCCATGAGTATTTATAGAATGGCTTGTAACTAGCCGTTTCTGGCTTATCCAAAAGTTACCGTTGGTAACTTGTTTCTCGGAAGGTACCTTCTGAGAGAGTGGTCCTTCTGAGAAATCTCCTTCTGAGAAATGTTTCAGAAGATCTCCTTTCTGAGATGAGTCTTCTGAGAACAAATTTTCTCAGATAGAGTTTTCTGTGTTTTTCCTACTTCTAGCTCAGAAGCTTAGTTCTATTGTTTGTCTCAGAGTCTAAACTAGGACTAAGGGGGTTTCTAAGAAAAGTTTTTTAATTTCAAAGTACTTAGAAACGTCTTAGATTGAGAAGTCCTTTCAGAACATTGAAACGATCCTCGGGTAAAGGCTTTGTAAATATATCTGAGATTTGATCCTCAGTATTCACAAATTTGAGTTCAATGTCGCCTTTTTGCACATGATCCCGAATAAAATGATGTTTTATATCAATGTGCTTGGATCGAGAATGCTGAATAGGATTCTTAGCTAAGTTGATAGCACTTGTATTATCAAAGGATAGGAATTTTGGTGTACCTTAATTGATAATCAAGTAGCTGATTCTTAATCCAGAGCATCTGAGAACAGCAGTTCGCAGCAGATACATATTCAGCTTCAGCAGTTGATAGGGCGATCGTATTTTGCTTCTTGCAAGACCAAGTGATCAAGCATTTTCCAAAGAAGCAGCAGCAGCCACTTGTGCTTTTTGCGATCGATCCTATCTCCAGCGTAGTCAGCATCACAATATCCTACAACATCAGAAGAACAACCTTTCTCGTACCAAAGACCAAGATTAGTAGTTCCACTTAAATATCGTAAAATTCGTTTAACTGCAGTTAAATGTGATTGCTTAGGCTTAGACTGGAATCTAGCACAGATCCCAACACTGAGTTGGATATCTGGTCTGGAGGCAGTTAAGTAGAGAAGTGAGCCAATCATCCCTCGATAGTTGCTTTCTGAGACTTTCTCACCATCTTCATCCAAATCAATTACTTGAGAGGGATGCATGAGAGTGCTCATGGGTTTGGCCTTATCCATCAGAAACTTCCTCAGAAGTTCTTTGGTATACTTCTGTTGGTGAATAACTGTCCCTTCTGACTCTTGCTTGATTTGCAATCCTAAGAAGAATTTTAATTCTCCCATCATGCTCATCTCGAATTCACCTTGCATAAGCTTGGAGAATTCTTTGCAAAGGCATTCATTGGTTGCGCCAAATATTATGTCATCAACATAAATCTGGACAATCAAGAAGCCAGAGTCTTCTGAGAGTGTAAAGAGAGTTGTGTTTACTTTCCCTCTTGAGAATCCGTTTTTAAGCAGGAAAGAGCTCAATCTATCGTACCAAGCTCTTGGAGCTTGTTTCAGACCATAGAGAGCCTTTGTAAGCTTAAATACGTGATCCGGGAATGCATCATTCACAAAACCAGGTGGTTGTTTTACATAAACTTCCTCAGAAAGGTATCCATTCAAGAAGCAGACTTAACGTCCATCTGATAGAGTTTGAAACCTT
The DNA here is from genome assembly GCA_013621005.1 of Aeschynomene evenia. Taxonomy (NCBI): domain Eukaryota; kingdom Viridiplantae; phylum Streptophyta; class Magnoliopsida; order Fabales; family Fabaceae; genus Aeschynomene; species Aeschynomene evenia. Next base: position 147,868 of record RYYW01000090.1, on the reverse strand, counting down.
TGTGTGCAGCAAAAGCTAGCAACATTCTAATAGCTTCCAATCTTGCGACTGGAGCGAACGTTTCATCATAGTCTATCCCTTCTTGTTGGTTGTACCCTTGAGCAACCAATCTGGCCTTGTTCTCACGACTTGACTGTTTTCATCAAGTTTGTTTCGAAACACCCATTTAGTCCCAATGACACTCTTGTCTTTGGGCTTCTGAGTTAGTTTCCAAACCTGATTTCTCTCGAATTGGTCAAGTTCATCCTGCATGGCATTTACCCAGCTAGGATCATCTAACGCCTCTTCTATGGAGTCTGGTTCAAGTTCAGAAACCATAGCAAGATTTGTATAGTTCCTTCTGGTTCTTACGCCACGTTCTGGATCACCCAAGACTTCATTCTGAGAGACGTTCTTCAAGTCTCTTGAACCTCTAATCCTTTTAGGAGTAGGATTCTGAGAAGGAGACACAGAGGGTTCTCTTTCTGAGTCATCAGAAGCTTGACCTTCTGAGAATCTAGGTTCCATTGTATTTGGAGAAGTAGATTCTCTAGGTTCTGGAGCTTCGATGATGCTACTGGATTTTTCTTTAGATGGAGATGGTTGTTCCATGGGTTGGAAGTCAGTCTCATCATCTATAAGAATTTTCTTTTGGCTTTCTCAGAAGTGATGTTGAGTTTCTCAAACTCATCTTCTAAGTCTGCATCTTTCTGAGACATGTCCTTACTAAGTTCTTTGAGCTCAATATGGATTGTCTCTTCAACACATTTACTCCTTTTGTTATATACTCTGTAAGCTTTAGAGACTGAGGAGTATCCTAGGAAGCATCCATCATCGGACTTAGGATCAAACTTAGAGAGTTGTCCTTTGTGTTGAGAATAAAACAAGAAGAACCAAATACATGGAAATAAGAAATGTTTGGTATTTTATTCTTCCATAGCTCGTAAGGAGTCTTTTTCAGAATTGGTCTCAGAAAGACTCTATTCTGAATGTAGCATGAAGTGTTAACTGCTTCAGCCCAGAAACCTTTTGAAAGTCCGCTTTCTAAAGCATTTTCTTGCCATCTCTTGAAGGCTTCGATTCTTTCTCTCAGCCACTCCATTTTGTTGAGGATTCTGGGAGATGAGAATTCGTGAGAATTGCCCAGATTTTCACAAAACTTTTCGAAAGCATGGTTCTCAAATTCACCACCATGATCTGATCTTATGGCATGAATGTGCGAATCCTTTTCTGTTGAAACTCTTTTTGCAATGCTTTGAACTTCTCAAAGTTTCTTCCTTAGAGGCTAGAAAGAAAACCCAAGTGAATCTGGAGTAATCATCCACTATGACAAGACCATAGCGTTTTCCAGAAAGGGAGGCCGTTCTGGTTGGTCCAAAGAGATCCATGTGGAGCAGTTCCAGTGGTTTCTGAGTAGAAATACCACTTTTACTAGGAAAGGAAGCTTTGGTCTGTTTCCCTTTTTCACAGAAGTCGCAGGTTGCATCCTTCTGATACTTAATTCTGGGAAGGCCCTTTACAAGTCCTTTCTGAGAGAGTTCAGAAAGAAGTCTCATATGGGCATGACCAAGTTTCTTATGCCATAGCCATTTGTCTTCTTGGACAGAGACAAGGCACTCCACGTTTTGATCCTTTAGATCATCCAGATGGATAACATAAATATTACCAACACGTTTTCCTTCCAGAACGATCTTGTCATTTGTGAGATTAATCACATGACAATACTTGGCATAAAACTCAACCTTTAAGCCTTTGTCACAAAATTGACTAATGCTTAATAGATTGTGAGTTAAGCCATCGACCAAAAGTACATCTGAGATTTGGTGAGAGGAATCCTTACCAACATCTCCGATTGCAGTGACTCTTCCCTTAGCGCCATCACCGAATCGCACTGTTCCGCCTTTTTTGGGCTTGAGACTTCTGAACCAGTGCTTGCTTCCAGTCATGTGCCTCGAGCAGCCACTGTCAAGGTACCACTGCTCATCGTGGTGGTGGAGCAGCGCTTGATGATGTACCTGCAGTCACAAAGTTAACAGATTTAGGTACCCATTCTTTGTTGGGTCCTTGCTTGTTAGCTTTCTTGGACTTTTGCCTTCTTTTCTTAGAAGGGTCATGGTTTTGAGAGTCAGAGACCTTTTGTTTGCCCTTTTCAGAAGCACTTGCTTTCTGAGAAGTTTTACCCTTCTGAGAGGGGTTAGTCTTCTTAGAAGGCTTTGCTTTCTGAGTTTTCTTTTGAGCCTTCTGAGGCTTAGAGATTTTTCCTTTTTCCAACATAGGACATTCTTCAGAACCATGGCCACTTTTAAAACATGCGATGCACGTGCGAGGTGATTTAGTTAAAGATGGATCAATATCATTTGGTTCGAAGATTTCTTCATAACCAAGTCCACTCTTATCCTTGTAAGGTCTTTGACCACCAAGCAAGAGTGTCATCATTTTTTCACCCTTGACCATCTTAACTAAGTCAGAAGTGAGAAGCTCATTTGTCTTTTGTAATTTTATCAAAGCCAGTTCGGCTTTTTCAACAGTTACAGAAGACATTGTTTCTAAAGCTTGATAGAGGTTGTGACTTTCAAGATATCTATTTTTAAAGTCATCTCTTTCAAGCCTTAGGTTCTCTACTTCTTGAATTAGTCTAGTATTTTCAGCTTCTAAGTGTTTAAAAGACTTTCTTAGTTTGCTGAAATTGTTAGCTAATTCGTTTGAGTCTCTCAGAAGCTCTTCATAGAGTTCTGAGATCTCATTGTATGAGTATGAGAGAGGAGGAGAGTTTGGTACCTCTTCTGACTCAGATTCTGTTTCCAGAATATAGTCAGTACCGGCCATGAAGCAGACATTAGCTTCCTCTTCACTTGCTGACTCAGAGCTTTCCTCTTCTGAGTCACTCCATGTGGCAGCCATTGCCTTCTTCTTCTTCTTGGGAATGAACTTCTTCTTTCCCTTGTTCTGAGGGCACTCCGTTCTGAAGTGGCCCTTTTCTCCACAGCCGAAACATGTGGCATCAGAAGGCTTTGACTTTCCTTTTCTAGGGGTGATCTCTTTGTCTTTGCTTGGTCTTCTCTTCCAAGCTTTCTTCATTTTCCTTACTAGAAGAGAGATGTCATCTTCATCGGAATCTGAGTTTTGATAGTTTTCAGACTCAGATATTTCTTCAGCCTTTAGGGCTTTTGAAGTCTTTTTGATCTGACTTTTCAGAGCCAGAGCTTTCTGAGGTCTTGAGGATGAAGATGGTCCTCCAAGCAGTCCTTCAAGCTCAATCTCGTGAGTTCTGAGTGAGCCAAACAATACATCTAAACCCAGCTGATTTAGATCCTTTGCTTCTTGGATCGCTGTCACCTTTGGGCGTCACTTGGCAGAGAGGCTTCTGAGAATTTTCCTCACCATCTCAGCGTTGGAGTAGGTCTTTCCCAAGACCTTTAGCTGATTTATGATGTGGAGAAACCTTATTGACATGTTGTCAATGGTTTCCTCAGGTTGCATGCAGAAGGACTCGTACTTATGTACGAGCATTGATACCTTGGTTTCCTTGACTTCATCATTTCCTTCATGCAGCATGTGTAATCTCTCCCAAATTTCTTGAGCGGTGTCACACTACACAATCTTGTCGTATTCTACCTTGGGCAAGGCGCAGAGAAGAATGTATTTAGCTTTGAAGTTGAGTTGTATCTTCTCCTTCATCTCTTGAGTCCATTCGTCCTTAGGGACTCGTCTTGTATAGGTTCTGAGTGCTGGAGGTGCCTCTCCTGGCTCAGCGTCTGTTGCAACTACAACATCCTCTGTAATTGTCTGCAGAGGCTGATAGTCTCCATTCTCAATCCTATCCCATAAGTCCAGACTGGTGTGCTTGATGAATAGCGTCATCCTGTCACGCCAGTAGTCGAAGCTGTCTCCGAGAAACATCGGAGGTCTGTTTATTGAAGCCCCATCTGATATGAATGCAGCTGGTGAATTCATATTTCCCTTCGTGGATCTTTTTCCTTGACACTACGAAGTGCTCAACCCCTTAAGGACCGACCTCTGATACCAATTGAAAGTGTATGTGTGCACGAGAAGGGGGGGTTGAATCGTGCAAGTTTTAAAAAATACTTCTTAAAACTTTTACTTAGAAAGCTGTTTTTACTCAGAAGGTAGATTTAAGAGTTTGCAGCGGAAATTGCTTTCTGAGAAGATTGAGTTTCTGAGAACTTAGTCTTTCTGAGAAAGTTCCTTTCTGAGGAATTTCAAGAAAATGACTTAAAGTTAGAGTTTCTTAAAAGCTTTCTGATTTTGATCAATAAGGTTTTCACGAGACCTCTTAGTTGGAATCGTGGTAGAGATTTTCTCAAAGATTTATGCAAGTAAGGAGCAAGGGAGAAAAGCTTAACACAAAGAATTTTATACTGGTTCGGTTATAACCAACCTACTCCAGTCCTCAACCTTCAGTTGAGAGTTCTTAGATATTCTTCTTAAAGTGCCTTCCCAGACAACACTGCCTTTACCAAGTAAAGGACTTCCACCACTTCACAACCCGAAGTGGATTTCCTTGCCTCACACTAGAGGACTTCCTTGCCTCCAACACTAGAGGACTTCCTTGCCTCCAACACTGGAGGACTTTGAACTTTGCCTCAAACACCAGAGGACTTAAAACTGCCTTCACACAAAGAAGGACTTAGCGTTTTTCGGAAAGTAGTTTTTGCTTCGAAAACCAACTACTAAGATTAAGTTACAAACTTAATTTGACCCTTAGTAGACTTCTAGATTTAACTTACAAATGTAAGAATTTGCACCAGTACAGAACTAGAAGATTTTCGCAAAGTTAGAAGAACAATTTCGTAAAATTGTCTTTTTGAGAAAGTTCTAAGTTTTCGCAGATGATTTTCAATTCAGCAGAGTTTTTGCACGTTTGATAAAGAGTTTTTAGCGCAAGAATTTCGTCACATTGCTCTGGAATTGAACTCATATATATAGGCATCAAAGAGCCGCGAAATTAGAAGCTTTCACTTTGCTTATGTGGCTGTGTCCTTTTCAGAACGGCTCCCTGCTACAGTCAGCGCGAAATGAGGAACTTTTCAGAACTGCACAGTGCGCGTGTTCCCACTTCCTTAGCTAGTTGTAGCGAGCTTTCTGAGACTGCTTGCGATCCCTTGAGTCCAGACACTTGGTTTCTTCTGAGTCCAACTTTCTGAGAGTTGTACGGACTTCTGAGGCGAACCTTCTGAGGGAAGACCCTTCTGAGAACTACTAGTCGCAAGGTCTTCTGAGACCCTTCTGAGGCGACAGTGTTCTTTCCTCAGAAACATGTTTTCACCTTCTGCGCTTCTGAGACATCCTTTCTGATATCTTTTGGCGCTATGATTTTATCAATTGATCTCGAGGTTACTTGATGTTTTGTCTTGGTCTTTGCTCATGGTATTGCAATAATTTAAAGCTTTCTAAGACACTTAGCGCACATATTAGCAAAACCTTAAGTAACATTTTTATACTTATGGTTTACCTTGTTATCATTAAAACCTTCATAACTTTAAGAGAATTATGCCTAATTCTCTCAGAAGGGTTCTGGAGCTTACAACAAGAACCTACGAAGCCTGAACTAAAACCATTGCCTTCATCTCTTAAATATGCTTTCATAGGAAATGATAAGTTCTATCCTGTGATAATCAATGCTTTACTAAATGAAAACGAGGAAGGAGAATTACTGGAAGTGTTGAAAAAGCATAAAAAGGCAATTGGGTGGAAGCTTAGTGATCTCAAGGGGATTAGTCCAACCATGTGCATGCATAAAATCCTCATGGAAGAAGACTCAAAACCAGTGGTGCAAACTCAAAGAAGACTCAACCCCATCATGAAAGAAGTGGTGTTAAAAGAAGTTCTGAAGTTATGGGATGCTGGAATTATCTATCCCATTTCTGACAGTCCTTGGGTAAGTCCAGTACAAGTGGTACCAAAGAAAGGTGGCATCACCGTGCTAAAGAATGAAAATAATGAGTTGATTCCTACAAGGACAATCACTGGATGGAGAATGTGCATTGATTATAGAAGATTGAATGGGGCTACTAGGAAAGATCATTTTCCTCTTCCATTTATTGATCAAATGTTGGAGAGATTGGCTGGTCACCCATATTACTGCTTCCTGGATGGATATTCAGGCTACAATCAAATTGCAGTAGATCCTGTAGATCAAGAGAAGATAGCTTTCACATGTCCCTATGGAGTTTTTGCCTATCGAAGAATGCCTTTCGGGTTGTGCAATGCACCCGCCACTTTCCAAAGGTGCATGCTTTCTATATTCTCTGATATGGTAGAAAAATTCATTGAGGTATTTATGGATGACTTCTCTGTCTTTGGTGATTCATTTGAGTCTTGTCTTAAACATCTATCTTTGGTTTTAATGAGGTGTCAAGAAACAAACCTTGTTTTAAATTGGGAAAAATGTCATTTTATGGTAACAGAGGGTATTGTTCTTGGACACCGAGTTTCTTCCAAAGGTATTGAAGTTGATAGAGCAAAGGTGGAGGTAATTGAAAAATTACCCCCTCCTATGAATGTCAAGGCAATGAGGAGTTTCTTGGGTCATGCTGGATTTTATAGAAGGTTCATAAAAGACTTTTCAAAAATTGCAAAACCTTTAAGTAGTCTTTTGATGAAAGATTCACATTTTGATTTTGACAATGAATGCATGCATGCCTTTAAACCTCTAAAAACCAAGCTTGTCACTGCACCAATAATTTCTTCGCCTGATTGGTCCTTACCCTTTGAATTAATGTGTGATGCAAGTGATTTTGCAATTGGGGCTGTCTTAGGACAAAGAAAGGACAAGTTGTTGCATGTGATTTATTATGCAAGTCGTGTGTTAAATGATGCACAGAAAAATTATGCAACAACAGAGAAAGAATTATTGGTTGTAGTTTTTGCTTTTGATAAATTCAGATCTTATTTGGTTGGTTCTAAAGTAATAGTCTACACTGATTATTCTGCTCTTAACTATTTGATGAGTAAACAGGATGCAAAGCCAAGATTGATCAAATGGGTGCTGTTGCTACAAGAGTTCAACATTGAGATAAGAGACAAGAAAGGCTCAGAAAATTTGGTGGCAGACCATTTGTCAAGGATTACACATGAAGAGGAACAAATGATTAAGTTACCAGTGAATGAGGAGTTCCCAGATGAACAACTCCTAGCCATACAAGTGTTACCATGGTTTGCCGACATGGCTAATTACAAGGCTGGGGGAAGAGTTCCAAGTGAAATGAATGGGAATTAGAAAAAGAAATTCATGCATGATGCTAGATACTTTTTATGGGATTAACCTTATTTGTTCAAAAGATGTTCTGATGGTGTAGTTAGAAGGTGCATCCCAGAGGAAGAAGTTTATAGTATTTTGTGGCATTGTCATGGTTCAGAATATGGTGGCCATTTTAGTGGAGAAAGAACTGCATCAAAGGTGCTGCAAAGTGGGTTGTATTGGCCAACTATTTTTAAGGATGCAAGAGCTTTTGTGGAAAGATGTGACAGATGCCAAAGCATGAAATGATTATCTTCTCAAGGTTTGGAGTTCCTAGAACCTTGATTAGTGAAGGTAGAAGTCACTTCTGTAATAAGCAATTGGAGAGCCTTTTGCAAAAATATGGAGTCAAGCACAAAGTAGCCACTCCATACCATCCTCAAACAAGTGGACAAGCTGAAGTTTCTAATCGAGAATTGAAGAGAATCTTGGAGAAGATGGTAAATGCTTCAAGGAAGGACTGGTCATGGAAAATTGATGATGCACTTTGGGCTTACAGAACTGCATTCAAAACACCAATTGGTATGTCTCCTTATCAACTTTTATATGGTAAATCTTGTCATCTGCCTGTTGAACTTGAACACAAATCATTTTGGGCTGTAAAATTTTTGAATTTTGATTTGAAATCGGCAAATGACAAGAGATTACTACAACTCAATGAACTTGACGAATTTCGTAGTCAAGCTTATGATAATGCTAAGTTGTATAAGGAGAGAACTAAGAGGTGGCATATGATAAAAAGATCACTCCAAGGCAATTTGAACCTGGGCAACAAGTACTCTTATTTAATTCAAGATTAAGGTTGTTCCTAGGAAAGTTGAAGACAAGATGGTCGGGACCATTCACCGAGACCAAGGTTTCATTTTATGGACATGTGGAGATTATGGACTCCAAATCTGAAAGAAAGTTCACTGTGAATGAACAAAGATTGAAACATTATCTTGGGGGAGAAATTGACCGACTTGTCTCGATTCAAACACTCACTTGAGAAAGTCATACGTCAAGCTAGTGACGTTAAAGAAGCGCTTATTGGGAGGCAACCCAATTAAGTATCCTTTTATTTAATTTTGTTCATTTTATTATTAGTTTTATTTGTTTTATTTTCATCAATAAAAAAAAGTGAAATCCTATCCCTCTGGTGCCTAGCGCCCCAATGGCGCCTTGCGCCTCCCCTCGCCTTTCGATCTCGCGCCGCGCGCGCACAGGGCGCATCACGCCTCACCTTTCTCTCTTCTTCCGCGCGCCCCGCGCTAGCAATGCGCATCGCGCCCTGGAGACAGAATCAAAGCGAAGCAAGTTACGCTTCGTGGCGTCTCGCGCCCGACTGGCGCATCGCGCCTTCCCTCTCTCTTCTCCACCGCGCGCTTCGCGCTGGCCAGGCGCACAGCGCCTTGGAAACAAAATGGTAATGGGTGAATCACACCCTTCGGCGCCTCGCGCCTGATCTTTCAAAGTTAAGGGCGCCCCGCGCCCGATACGCTGGGCTTATAAGCGCTTTGCGCCTTGCCCTGTAGTGCTTCGCGCCTTCCCAAATTTTGGCGCGATAATTTCGCGCCTCATGCGCTGACAGGGGAGCACCTTTGGGCATCATTAAAAGATGCCCTGCACCCGATCTGTTCTCCTTATTCTCTCTATTCTTTCTCATCCCTTACACACCTTCACTTCATTTATCTAAACTTTTCACTCCTCCATACTCTTACTGCATTCACATAGCCACACACATCCTCCTAGCAGCTTCGTGTGCATACATACAACATCATCTAATTTTTCTTGTTATCTCTATTCAAGGTAAAATTTTCATTAACTATGAAGCATGCTCATATGTATTTTTGTTAGGTATTTAATAATATTATGAATAATGCTGAGTTAGTGAAGGGTAGTTTAAATAGAGATAATATAGAAATTTTAGTAATTGTCGATGGACCTGTTTTGCTGTGCTGTGAAAAAGAATTATTTGCTGATAGAAATGATTATCACTAATGCTTAGCTTAAAATTTTGGCAAAATTTTAAGTTTGGTGTTGGAGAAAATATCATTTGATTCATTGTGCACATGCTCTGCTGTGGGATATAGATAATATGAAGAATGTGAAGTTATTATGTATTTTCTCTTGAGCTAACAAAGCTAATGGTGTTACTGTCATGTGGCTTCCTGTATTGGTTTGATTTTTTTTTTTTTCAGGAAATGGCACCATCATCTAAAAAGAGAAAAGGAAAGGAAGTGGCTGCATCCCCCCTCTTCTTACTCTCACCGCTTCCGGACTAAGCAAAATGAAGACTACTACAACTCAGTGGTAGTAAACAAATCAATCATCCCGGAAGTTGGCTTCGCACTTAAAGAGGGGGAATTTCCAGAAATCCAAGAGGAAATTGCTCGAAGGGGGTGGGAGCTGGTGTGTTCACCCCCTAGAATTGTGGGAATGCAAATGGTACTAGAATTTTATGCAAATGCGTGGCAATCTGAGAAAAACAAGGAAAGGGAGTTCAAGAGCTTTGTTAGAGGCAAGGAAGTTGAGTTTAGCTCTGAAATGGTGGAAAGTGTGCTGAATTTAGAAATCAATCCAGATAAATCTCCCTATGGATTTTGCGATCGGATGAAAGGAAATCAGAAGCTGCAAACAATATTGCGGGAAATTTGTAAACCCGGGGTGAACTGGAAGCAGGACAGACAAGGCCGTCCGAATCAATTAGCTCGATCAGATCTTATCCCTGTGGCCAAGGGATGGTTAGAATTCATAAATCACACCATCCTCCCAACCACTCACTATTCGGAAGTTACAGTGGATAGAGCAGTGATGATTCATTGCCTTATCACAAAGGAGCAAGTTGATTTGGGTACGATTCATCCAAGGGTCTTGCAAAATTTGTGTACTCATCAAGAATGACCTTGGGATTTCCATGCCTCATTCAGCGCATCACAGAAGCCGCTGGGGTAGTAATTGAGGGTGACTTTCCTATCCACATGCCTAGGCCAATAACTGCTGCAGCCATTGGAAAACCAAAGAAGAAAGATGCGGGTAAGGCACCTGAAGTTCCATCTTTTCCTCCTCCGAATGATCCTATGAGTGACGTACCAAGTCAAAGTCAGAATCAAAATGAGCAATTAGAACTGCAGAAGCTGAGGGCTGAATTTAATTTCTTCAAAATTGATTCTTATGAAATGTATAGTTATCTCGCTCATGCAATCCATAAACTGGATCCGGAAAAATTTCCGGAGTGTCGAACCAGTTGCAAGAACATATGGCAACCCAAGGAGCCTAATCAATCAAATGATGAGGATGATGATGAGGAGGACGAAGAAGAAAAGGATGATGAGGATGAGGATCAAGGGGGAGATTGACCACCCCTCAGGTAAGTTTCTAACCCATGCTTAAATAAATTTTCATTTATGTTTCGTTTGAGTCTTATGTTGTTAGTGTCTTGTGTTTGTTGGTGGAGTAAGGGAATTGATGAGCAATTTTGAAAAGAACAACAATGATTATAATTGTTAAGGCTAATTCAAGAATTTGATCAACATGCATGAATGAAATGATAAGTAAGTGATGCTGAGTAATTAGAGAAGCCAAAAAGAATAATGCCTTAGAGAATTATTATAGGTGTTCTTGGAGTATGTCTAAAAGCCAACTGAGTTGAAAAATTAAATTCATAAATGTAGTGTGAAGTCTCTGAGGAATTACCGATGAAAATGGATGAATTATAATAAGTGAAGAAAACAAGGGTAGGCTTGTCGAAAAATATCTAAGGCTCTGAGCACCAATGGCTAGGGGACATCTTCATTCAATATTTTTAGAACCTAGCTATGTGCTTGTGGTGTGATTGTGTCAGGGAAAGGCTTGGGTAATTAGATTCGAGGGGTGCTTCATCACCTAGCGTCTTGGGCCAACTGGACCGGGAACGTTAATCGAAAACTCATCTTAAAGAGCTACCCTGAGACAAAACATTTAGAGTTATGTTCCTTGAGGAGAAAAAGGCAAGAGCACTAACCCTAAAATTATTGAGAAAGCTAATTCATCGGGGTGAAATTAACAAATATAAATGTCATTGCACTACATGGTTGTGAAGTTATAATGAAAACATAGTTGGTTGATAGAATCTCTTGAAGAACCCCTATAACATGATCTGGAGTATGATTTGAGTGTCCTCTCTATTGCAAGGTAATTTAATAAAGGATATAAAGTGATCAAAATTGCATGTAGTCTTATTACTTGAGTTAGCCTTGCTGTTTGATTATACAAGTTCTGGAAAATATTGCTCTTAATTCCTGTGCCCTGCTTTGTGTTTTGTTTTAAGTATTTAGTTGCTTGAGGACAAGCAACACTTAAGTTTGGTGTTGTGATGCCTTGGCATTTTTATTTAATTTCGTAGTTTAATTTCTAAGAAAGTGTGTCAGTTTTATTTATTTCTCTGTGTTTTTAGAGTAAATTAAGTGTTTTTAGAATAAATTGGATCTTCTTGGGTTATATTACGTTTTGGTATTATTGTGGTGTTAATTTCAGGAATTCTTGAAATAATTAGTGCCGTAGCGTATTGTAAAATTCAAGAATCAAATTCACGAAGGTCGCGCACCTGAAGGACGCTCTGCGCCTCATAAACAGAACCGAAATGAAGAAAATACACGGATCCAGCCGCCCCGCGTTGAGACCACGCGCCGCGTCCGTAAGTGCACCAGTTCCAGGTGCTTCGCGCCCTGCCACCGCGCCTCGCGCCTCAAACTCAGAAGGGAATGAAGATCAACGAGAAAAGCAGGAGCTTCGCGCAAATGGGGTGCCCCGCGCCCAAGAATCTGGATGGTTCACGCCTGCACGGCGCCCTGCGCCCTCGAAGCCAGCGTTTCGCGCCAACACGGCACCTTGTGCCCGAGAAACACTCCATGCCCAGGCGTTTTGCGCCTGCTGTGCGCCTTGCGCCTTGGGTATCCTGCTTGCTACCGCGATCAGCGCGTTACTGAAGCTCTGCGCCCGAAGGAATTGGAAACAGAGCACCATAACTAATTCCCAAAATTGTGCTATAATTCAGGATAAATTCAAATGCAAATCTGTTTGATATCTTTTTGAGTTATCTTTAAACTAAAATCCCTTTGTTTTAGGGATAGGAACAATTTGAATTCTAGGACTATCTGATTATAAATAGGACTAGAATGGAAGCTCAGAATTATCTTGATTTTTATCTTTTGTTCTATCTTTTGTGTCCCGTACTGTGTTCTTTGCTATTTTTATAAATTCAGTTATTCGTTCTTAAAAATGTCTTTCAATTTTTATGCTTTGTTCTCTTTAATTATGAGCAACTAATTTCTTTGTTAGGGAAAGGGGGATCATATTACTATGAATTAATCTGATGTTTGTGAACCTTTGAGTTTTATTAATTCAATTCAAGCAATTACCTTATTTTTATTGTGTTGTTCTGAGGATTGGAAAATCACTTTTCAACTTATTTTGGATTCATGTATTTATTTGGGAAAATAAATTTGTGAATTAGCTTAAGGGAAATTGCCAGAAAGATTAATATCTAGGAATAAAATTAAGATTTTTGTGAACTTTGAATCCGTAAAAATATTTTATCTTTTCTTTGAAATGATTTGATCAAGGGATTGACTAATTGTTCATAGAAAAAGTGTTAAATTACCAAGGAATTGGAATTGACAACTTAAGATTCGTTCATTGAATTGAGGTTTTAAAATTTAAAGGCAAGCAAATGTTTTATTAACTTCAGAAAATACGTGAACCCGATTTCCTAACCTTTCATCAATTGAATTTTCATTAAACTTTTACTGCATTTTTACATTCTACAGTTCTTTCATTTCCGTTTTACTTTTATTCATCAAACTCTCTTTGGTTTGTCTAATTAGAAATCTACTTTAAGAAATTTTTGCCCGGTTCTTTAATCCTCGTGGGAACGATACCCACTCACCGTGGTTTTTATTAATTGAACGATTCGGTGCACTTGCCGATACCCCCATCACCAGGAAGGATAATGGATTGACTAAGAAATTAGTTGAACACCTTGATATGATAGAAGAAATGACCCAGCAGGAAAGGAAAGTAGAAGATGAGGTCATTACGGCTGTTCAAATAACGACCGAACCTGAAGCTTCGACTACAACTGCAGTACCTTCACCTATAGTTGAACGAGCCGAAGTAGAGACAGTCAATTTGGTAAATTTGAACTTTGGGGACGAATTTGCCGATTCTGGTCTACTAAGCAGTTTGTTGGAAGATGATGATTTGCTAGAATTAGTAGACGGACCAGAGAATATGGTCACTATGGTGGGTTTGTTGCCAGTTGAATTCAAAAGAAACGGAGGGCAGCAGTCCAATTTAGAATGAGATGTGTACGTGGAAGAAACAGAGTGGGCATTGTTTGCCGAAACTACGGCATAATTACCATCTCGAAATACAGAACCAGTCGTTCAGTTTGAGCGTGGAAATATCAAGTACCATCTAAAGCGACTATACATTAAGGTGCATACGGAGGGTCGCCCAATGACCAGAGTGTTAGTAGATGGTGGAGCAATCATGAATATTATGCCCTGGGTGATGTTTAAAAAGTTGGGGAAGACTAAAGAAGATTTGAAAGAGACCAATATGACCTTCGCCAACTTCACTGGTGGAAATACTACAACTTTGGGCTCATATATAACTGCCTTAACGGTGGGATCTAAAACCACCAATACTATTTTCTTTGTGGTGGAAGCTCGTACTAATTACTCTCTGTTGTTAGGCCGAGATTGGATTCATGCTAATGAGTGTGTGCCGTCTACCTGGCATCAGAAATTGATCATGTGGAATGGTGACAAGACAGAGGTAGTAGAAGCCGATCAAAGACCATTTTCAGCTGATATGAGAATGGCGGATGCAGTCTACTATGATCCAGGCTTTCTGCCGATTGCTGCCTTGATTCAAGAAAAAGGGGAGGAAATCAAAGTAGTGAACTTCACCAACAATGGTTTCGAGGTAATCTTGCATGCTGAACCACGGCTAGCAGATACTATTTTTAATAATAATAATAATTGATGAAAGAATAGACTACCACCAGCTACAATCTTCTTTAGCCGAGACTTTGGTACAAGAAACGGCTGAATGGGAGATAACAGCCGATGTAGAAGAAACAAAAGATAATGAGTTATGTGTTGATATTGCAGGTAGTGAAGAGCAGGAGATACCCATGTCTATTCAGCAGGAACGACTAAGTTTCCAAGCCCAAGATCCGCTGGTAGAGATAAATCTCGGAACAAAAGAAAAGCCGAGGATTACTAAAATCAGCGGGTTATTGGATGACCAGGCGAGCCGAGCATTAACACGGCTGCTGCACCAATACAAGGAATGCTTTGCTTGGGATTATCATGAAATGCCGGGATTATCGAGAGAATTAGTGGAACATCGACTGCCAATCAAGGAGGGGTTCAAGCCATATAAACAACCACCAAGAAGGGTTAATCCAGAGATATTCTCTAAAATTAAAATAGAAATAGAACGATTGTTAAAGGCAGGATTCATTAGAACTGCTAAGTATGTTGATTGGTTGTCGAACATCGTACCTGTGATTAAGAAAAATGGCCAGTTGCGTATTTGTACAAATTTTAGGAATTTAAATTTGGCAACACCTAAAGATGAATATGTAATGCCGGTGGCCGACATGTTAGTCGATGCCGCAACTAATTTTCTTAGCAAAAGAGGATGTGCATAAAACGGCTTTCCGTTGCCCTGGTGCCATCGGCATTTTTGAGTGGTTGGTAATGCCCTTCGGCCTGAAAAATGCCAGTGCAACCTATCAAAGGGCGATGAATGCTATCTTTCATGATTTGATCGGTACTTGTATGGAAGTGTATATCGACGATGTAGTGGTTAAGTCCGCTGGTTTTGAATCACATTTAGCTGATTTAGAGCAAGCGTTTAAGAGAATGAAACGATACTCGCTTAAGATGAATCCGGCTAAGTGTGCATTCGGAGTATCGGCTGGTAACTTCTTGGGTTTCCTGGTACATCAGCAGGGAATAGAAGTTGATAGTAATAAGGCTAAAGCTGTGTTAGAAGCCAGCCCTCCCAGAATAAAAAAGAATTACAGAGTTTAATCGGCAAAATCAATTTCCTGCGGAGGTTCATTTCAAATTCGGCTGGAAAGATGAAAGTGTTTTCCCCTTGTTGAAATGTAAAGGGACAGGCGAGTTTGTGAGGGGAAAGGAACATCAAAATGCTTTTGATCGGATCAAGCAATGCTTGGGGAATCCTCCGGTTCTCGTCCCACCAACTATGGATAAACCCTTGAAGCTCTACATTTTGGCAGCCGAAGATAGTATCAGCAGCTTATTAGCCCAAGATTGTGAAAAAGGAGGAGAGAGGGCGATTTATTATTTAAGCCGAATACTGAACGAAGCTGAGACAAGATATACACTCATTGAAAAAATGTGTTTGGCTTTGTTTCACGCCTGTACAAATCTGGAATATTATTTGCTTCCAAGAGAGGTATGGGTAATGTGCAAAATTGACATCGTCAGATATTTATTAAATCGGCCCGTACTTCAAGGTCGTTTGATGAAATGGGAAATCAAACTAAATGCATTTGATCTTAAATATGTCCCATTACGGGCGATCAAGGGACAAGTTATTGCTGATTTCTTAGCTGATCATCCGAACGTGGAGGTAAATGATCCGGCTGAGGAATATCAAGCTTATATCGGACTAACTCCTTGGGTAATGACTTTTGACGGATCTAAACACAAGGAAGGAGCCGGAGCCGGTATAACAGTGACAAATCCCAATGGGGCAGAAGAGGCTTTCACTTGTCGTCTGGACATTAATTGTTCTAATAATCAGGCGGAGTATCAGGCGTTGATCACAGGGCTTCGCATGATAATATCCATGGGGGTATTAGCTGTAATTATAAAGGGAGATTCACAATTGGTCATTAAACAATTAATAGGGGAATACAAGTGTAATTGTCCGGAGTTAGCCGAATTACGGAAAGAAGCTCTCGAACTAATGACACAAATGTCAGAAGTGACGATTGAGTATATCCCAAGGGAGAGTAATGACACAGCAAATATGCTAGCCCAGCACGCTTCTGGGTATAAAGTTATTTGTGGTGGAGTACAGATTGGACACATGGATAAACAAAGGAATCCAAATTGGAGAAAGGAATTAGTAGAATACTTGTTGAGTCCGAATAACAGTGTCAGCCATGAATTTAAACAAAAAACACTCAGCTATGTTATCGTGGATAATGAGTTGTTTAAGCGAAGCCAGGAAGGGCTGCTGGTGAGGTGTGTGAACAACGATGAAGCTCTTAAGATAATGGGGGAAGTTCATGAAGGAGTGTGTGGAGCTCATAAATCAGGGCTGAAGATGAGATGGCTAATACATAGGTATGGTTATTATTGGCCAACCATTACAGCCGATTGTTTTGAGTACGCTAAAGGGTGTGAAGACTGTCAAAAACATGGGCCGATTCAGAGGCTGCCGACTGAAGAATTACATCCTATTGTAAAACCTTGGCCGTTTCGTGGATGAGCTATGGATTTGATAGGTAAGATATATCCCCCTTCGTTAAAAAATCATTCTTTTATTATTATGGCCACTGACTATTTTACGAAATGGGCTGAGGCACAACCGATGACTAAGGTAACACAAACTGATGTGATACGTTTTATTCAAAACCAAATCATACATCGGTTTGGGATACCTGAAACCATTACGGCTGACCAAGGAACCATGTTCACTGGCTCAGAAGTGAAGGCGTTTGCTGAACAGTATGGTATTCGGATGATTTATTCATCACCATACTATGCTTAGGCGAATGGTCAGGCGGAGGCTACTAATAGAATCTTAATCGATATTATCAAAAAAAATGATTGAAAATCCGCCTTGGAAATGGCATGAAACATTATCAGAGGCATTATGGGCATATCGAAATTCTAAAGCTACGGCTACAGGTAACACCCCGTTTCGGCTGACATACGGCCAGGATGTGGTATTATCTTTAGAAATTAATGTGAAATCATTAAGAGTAGCCAGACAAAATCAGCTGACAGCCGATGATTACAATCAGGCTATGTTCATGGAATTGGATCAGCTCGATGATGATCGGCTCCATGCTTTGGAAAACATTCAGGACAATAAAGAAAAAGTAGCCAGGGCGTATAATAAAAGAGTAAAGTTAAAACAATTTTCTTCAGGAGATTATGTCTGGAAAGCAATTTTGCCAATTGGTTCCAAAGATAATAGTCAAGGGAAATGGTCTCCAAAGTGAAAAGTGTAACACCCTACTAGAAAGCCCTTAATGCTTAAGTCATTTTAGGCCATTTCATAAGGGTTACCTCCTGTTATCATGTTTTATCTTTATATTTAAAATATAATACGCGGAAAATAGGCGGGAGTAAATTTTCGAAAATCATTTGCGGTATAGAAAATAAGGGCCTGGCGCATAAATACAACGATACTAATAAGTTATACAAACATCTACGAAAATACTACATCATATAAATAACTCTCATCAAGTAACAAACATGAAATAAATATTAGGTCTCACCCCATAAGCCAAAAATTGTGACCTATGAGATTCCACCATAAATATGAGTAAATAAATAGCTGCCGGCTAACAAAGGTCCGGACTCAGAAAACATAATAAATAAATAAACGTAGCAGAAGCATAAAAGTCATAACATCTGATAAGGAAATAAAACATGTCTCTGATATCTAGGGAACTATATCATAAACTAAGTCTGCACGGGCTCCTCGTGTGCTCCGACATCCTGCTCTGTCTGCTCCTTTTAAAGGTGGGAGAAACATAGGGTGAGCACTGGGAAGTGACTCAGTAGAGGAAGCCGCCCGGGTTTAATTATAAAATAAGTGAAGCATGAATGAGTTTAATTCGGATATAAGTTGAAAATCAATCTTTCCCCGGAACGTCTTACCTAAGTGCATCTTGTCCATTTTATTAATTCGTATAACATATCATAATTAAAGGTCCATGTGTAGTGTACTATGTGCTTCTATCACAATCAGGGAAAATATAACATAACAGAACATTTATCAGAACTTTCTTTCAGAGCATCTTATCATTAACTTTTACTTTAAATCTGTCAGACATGGCAAAGCCTCCCTCCCATCCTTACTCCTACAATCCGGCCCCTAGGTATGAGCTCATCCTAAAACATACGGGGAAGAGGATGCAGCCGAGGATGCCACCCCTCCCTACAACACTCATCACAAGCTGAAGGCTACAGGGTATTTTAATCTTTCAGAGTTTCAGAGATCTTTCAGAACGTCTTTTAATTATCAGAAATCTTTCAGAGTTAACAGAGATCTTTCAGAGCACCAGAATATCTTTCAGAACATATTTTAACTTTTACCGAGTGACAGAGTTAATTCATTCAGATCATTTCATCATAATATATATCATATACTCACATAAACAATTTAACGCATCATAAAAGCAATACATATACTCAATATAACATATATATCTCATACAATAATTATATATACATCATAGCAATTAAACATACATATAAACGTACTTTATAGCTCATATAATCATATATAAATCATGCATAAATCATATATAACATTTATACAAGTCGTAGAACGCATTCGGGTACATAAAAGGGTAAAAACATGTCAATTTATACTCTTTAACATCATGGAATAAACATAGCACATTCACTTACTTACTCTGACATCATGGAGAATAAATAAATACAACTCTTTATCAAATAAACAACATGATATACAACTACTTATAAATATTATTCTCAATGCTTCTATACCTTTCATGTCATATGATCTTGTTTATTTTTTTATTATCTCATACTTATACTTTATTCTAGTTTTACTTGTACTTTATACTCTACCCTTAAGTATCTTGTGAACTCTTATATTTTATTCATCACCAATCTTGTCTTCTATACTATTATTGTTACTATTACTATTATCATTGCATATCATATATTATACATGTTGTTTTTCTTACTGTATTATTCTTTTATTATTATTATTATTATTATTTCTACCTGTTATCTACCTGTTATTAACTAATATATATACTAATAGGTATAAGTTTATGTAATAATAATATGTAATAGTAATATACATATACTAGTAAACTGTTTTTTTTTCTTTTATTTTTCTTCTTTTTATTTATATATATATATATATATATATATATATATAGAAAGCTCCCTCACGCTCACGCTGATGCCAGGAAGCTCGCTGCCATTAGCGTATATATTTATATATATCTACGTAACATCATCATCATAATAATAATAATAATAATAAGGCACAAAAATCCCTAATGGGAAAAACGACCATCACATTAATCTCATAAAATCATCATCAATATGCATGAAAATAGAATGCCTAACCCCTACCTCTTGAAGACAATCACGAAATATGCAAAGAGAAACCCTTTCCCGACGTTGCTCTCGTTGGAAACCTCTCTCTCTAGCCTCAAGAACGGTCCGGTGACGCCGGAGACTCTTAACGGAGAAACGGAATCGGTAGAAAGCTCCGGCTTGATGAGAGGATTAAGAATATGAGTTTATTTTCTGGATTGGGTGAGGTTTGATGGGTGTTTCGTGGTTTGGAGTATCAATGGCTTAGAGAGCTCTTGAGAGAAAGATGGCTATGGCGGCTCAAAAGAAGGAGGAGAGTGTTTTTCTCAATTGGAGAGGGTTACTTGTGTTTATATAGGGAGTAACTAGGTCAAGAGTCATTGTGGGGCCCACCGTCACTTAAATTACTAAAACACTCCAAATCCCCCCAAATAATACTATAATGCTTATATAATTTTTCTAATATTTAAATATAAATTAAAATGCACACATAGGCACATAAAATAAAATAAAATAAAAATAAAATAAAATAAATAATAATATATAACACTAACATTATCTAATAACATCATGTAACTCATATAAATATTTTATATCATCATTCCTAACCTCATGCATCATCTAAATATCAATTAAAACTCATATATGCATCCAACATACTCTTCCACACACAATGAACACTCACATAAATACAGATAATTATCATGACATATAATTTACACACGTAATTCACATAGCATAGAATGAACACATATATACACACTTAAATCCCGTCACACATAAGGGTTTGACTAGAAGAAACTTATCCACCCAAACCGAATTAAATCATAACCAAGGTCAATTACCCTTAATCTCACTTAATTAGGACTTAATAAAAGTCGGGGTGTTACATTTCTCCCCTCCTTAAAAAGAATTTCGTCCTCGAAATTCGACACTTCTAACACAAAAACAACACAAGGGTGTGATTAACACACAAGAAAACACGTGGAGGCCAAGATCAACCAGGGAAGAGTAACCATCCATGGTTAACTAGCCAGGACAGTCAACTCTGAATCAGGGTCAACAATCCATAACAAACCTTGACTAGACCTTAACAAAACTACAAGTAGCTCAGCTTCAGGCCTAGGCATGCATCACACAATTCCCACCGTACTCTCGTACTAAATGGGTCCCATACAATGATGATTAAGGCTAGTCATCACCATAACAAATCAAACAAGCAAAACATAAATGCTTACCCCCGATGATATCGTCTGATTGCTCCGCGCAAACTGTGAACACACGTCCCTGGTGCTGTGGCCTAAAGGAAGAAGATGACTGTGGACCTGCTACCTTGCAATCCTTGACATAATGGCCTGCCTTCCCGCAGCGAAAACATGTATTCTGACCGAGGCGACAGACACCGCCATGAGGCTTGCCGCACGTGGCACATGATGGTAGGGCGGGTAACGCCTGAGGTGTTGCTGCGGCTGGGCGTTGCTGCTGTTGCTGTTGTAGAGGTCGAGGCTGAGACTGAGTCCTAGGTGGCTGACCATATGGCTGAAACCGAGTGGGGGTCTGGCGTCTATTCTGAGAACTCTGGGGTGCCAAACTCTCCCTCGGGGTCTCAGTCTTTAGGGGAGCATCCTCTCGGCTCGTCTCCTCAATGATTCTGCAGGTGTCAACCATCTCTGAGTACTCTTTGATCTTCATATGTTTCACCATCCTCTTAACATCCTGCCTCAGACCGGCACAGTACTTCATACACTTCCAAGATTCCTTGGGATTCTCCTGGTAGATCTCTGAGAACCGGATGAGCTCCTCAAACTTCGCCGTGTACTCCGGGATGGACATGTTCCCCTGACGAAGGTCAAGGAACTCCAGCTCCTTCTCCTGACGTACAGACTCAGGGAAGTACTTCTCATAGAACATGCCCTTGAACATGTCCCATGAGATAGGAATACCCGCCGCATCATGAGCACGACGAGCATCCGTCCACCAAGCACGAGCATCCATCTGGAGCATGAAAGCAGCAAATCGGGTCTTCTGTACCTCAGAACATTGTACCACCGTGAAGATGTCCTCCATACCTCTCAACCAGTCCTCGGCTTCAGAAGGGTTGACGGTGCCGGGAAATGGAGAGGGATTAGTCCTCCTGAACTCAGAGAAATGAGCGTTGTCTGCATCCATGCCCGTGGGTTGCACTGTAGGCTGAGGGGTGCGCTGCTGCGTCATGTGGTCCACCATGCGGTGCATGGCTCTGGCCATTTCCATGAAAGCCTCAGGAGTAACACCGCTGCCCTGTCCTGCATCCTCGTGGTCGTCAGCATCGTCCCTATTACATCTGCTAGGTGCCATGTCCCTGTGCACACAAAACAATGAACATCGAGTTGATCAGGCTCCATATCAACGCTAAGTATGCACAGTTACTCTGACAGTCAAGCAAAACGGTCATGCACCTCAACACTAACTAAGACACATAAGAGGCTTTACGCATGACATAACTATCGTACATGCAACAATAGCATAACAGGTCCATTACCCCAAGCCCTGTAGGATAGACCTGCTCTGATACCAAAATGTAACACCCTACTAGAAAGCCCTTAATGCTTAAGTCATTTTAGGCCATTTCATAAGGGTTACCTCCTGTTATCATGTTTTATCTTTATATTTAAAATATAATACGCGGAAAATAGGCGGGAGTAAATTTTCGAAAATCATTTGCGGTATAGAAAATAAGGGCCTGGCGCATAAATACAACGATACTAATAAGCTATACAAACATCTACGAAAATACTACATCATATAAATAACTCCCATCAAGTAACAAACATGAAATAAATACTAGGTCTCACCCCATAAGCCAAAAATTGTGACCTATGAGATTCCACCATAAATATGAGTAAATAAATAGCTGTCGGCTAACAAAGGTCCGGACTCAGAAAACATAATAAATAAATAAACGTAGCAGAAGCATAAAAGTCATAACATCTGATAAGGAAATAAAACATGTCTCTGATATCTAGGGAACTATATCATAAACTAAGTCTGCACGGGCTCCTCGTGTGCTCCGACATCCTGCTCTGTCTGCTCCTCTAAAAGGTGGGAGAAACATAGGGTGAGCACTGGGAAGTGACTCAATAGAGGAAGCCACCCCGGGTTTAATTATAAAATAAGTGAAGCATGAATGAGTTTAATTCGGATATAAGTTGAAAATCAATCTTTCCCCGGAACGTCTTACCTAAGTGCATCTTGTCCATTTTATTAATTCGTATAACATATCATAATTAAAGGTCCATGTGTAGTGTACTATGTGCTTCTATCACAATCAGGGAAAATATAACATAACAGAACATTTATCAGAACTTTCTTTCAGAGCATCTTATCATTAACTTTTACTTTAAATCTGTCAGACATGGCAAAGCCTCCCTCCCATCCTTACTCCTACAATCCGGCCCCTAGGTATGAGCTCATCCTAAAACATACGGGGAAGAGGGGGTACAGTTCACCTTCCTCAAGTGAAGGAGTTGCAGCCGAGGATGCCACCCCTCCCTACAACACTCATCACAAGCTGAAGGCTACAGGGTATTTTAATCTTTCAGAGTTTCAGAGATCTTTCAGAACGTCTTTTAATTATCAGAAATCTTTCAGAGTTAACAGAGATCTTTCAGAGCACCAGAATATCTTTCAGAACATCTTTTAACTTTTACCGAGTGACAGAGTTAATTCATTCAGATCATTTCATCATAATATATATCATATACTCACATAAACAATTTAACGCATCATAAAAGCAATACATATACTCAATATAACATATATATCTCATACAATAATTATATATACATCATAGCAATTAAACATACATATAAACGTACTTTATAGCTCATATAATCATATATAAATCATGCATAAATCATATATAACATTTATACAAGTCGTAGAACGCATTCAGGTACATAAAAGGGTAAAAACATGTCAATTTATACTCTTTAACATCATGGAATAAACATAGCACATTCACTTACTTACTCTGACATCATGGAGAATAAATAAATACAACTCTTTATCAAATAAACATGATATACAACTACTTATAAATATTATTCTCAATGCTTCTATACCTTTCATGTCATATGATCTTGTTTATTTTAGGCTTAAATATTATTTTAGTCCACTAACTTCACATAAATTCTGATTTTGGTCCACTATCTTTAGATTTATCACATTTAGTCCACTAGCTTTCAAATTGTGAGTATTTTTGATCCACTATTAGTCAATTGGTAAGTCAACGGACACTTCGACAAAAGTCAACAGCCATGTCAGCAAACTCAACCGACACGTCAGCAAAGTTGATGGTCATGTCAGCTAAGTCAACGTTCACGTCAACAAAGTCAACTACCACGTCATCTTTAAGTCCACGTCAGCACAGTGGACTAAAATTGACAATTTTTTAAAGCTAGTGAACTAAATGTGACAATTCTAAAGATAGTGGACTAAAATCAGAATTTGTATAAAGTTAGTGGACCAAAATGATATTTAAGCCTTTATTTTATTATTATCTCATACTTATACTTTATTCTAGTTTTACTTGTACTTTATACTCTACCCTTAAGTATCTTGTGAACTCTTATATTTTATTCATCACCAATCTTGTCTTCTATACTATTATTGTTACTATTACTATTATCATTACATATCATATATTATACATGTTGTTGTTCTTACTGTATTATTCTTTTATTATTATTATTATTATTATTATTATTTCTACCTGTTATCTACCTGTTATTAACTAATATATATACTAATAGGTATAAGTTTATGTAATAATAATATGTAATAGTAATATACATATACTAGTAAACTGTTTTTTTTCTTTTATTTTTCTTCTTTTTATTTATTTATTTTTATATATATATATATATATATATATATATATATATATATATAGAAAGCTCCCTCACGCTCACGCTGATGCCAGGAAGCTCGCTACCATTAGCGTATATATGTATATATATCTACGTAACATCATAATAATAATAATAATAATAAGGCACAAAAATCCCTAATGGGAAAAACGATCATCACATTAATCTCATAAAATCATCATCAATATGCATGAAAATAGAATGCCTAACCCCTACCTCTTGAAGACAATCACGAAATATGCAAAGAGAAACCCTTTCCCGACGTTGCTCTCGTTGGAAACCTCTCTCTCTAGCCTCAAGAACGGTCCGGTGACGCCGGAGACTCTTAACGGAGAAACGGAATCGGTAGAAAGCTCCGGCTTGATGAGAGGATTAAGAATATGAGTTTATTTTCTGGATTGGGTGAGGTTTGATGGGTGTTTCGTGGTTTGGAGTATCAATGGCTTAGAGAGCTCTTGAGAGAAAGATGGCTATGGCAGCTCAAAAGAAGGAGGAGAGTGTTTTTCTCAATTGGATAGGGTTACTATTGTTTATATAGGGAGTGACTAGGTCAAGAGTCATTGTGGGGCCCACCGTCACTTAAATTACTAAAACACTCCAAATCCCCCCAAATAATACTATAATTCTTATATAATTTTTCTAATATTTAAATATAAATTAAAATGCACACATAGGCACATAAAATAAAATAAAATAAAATAAATAATAATATATAACACTAACATTATCTAATAACATCATGTAACTCATATAAATATTTTATATCATCATTCCTAACCTCATGCATCATCTAAATATCAATTAAAACTCATATATGCATCCAACATACTCTTCCACACACAATGAACACTCACATAAATACAGATAATTATCATGACATATAATTTACACGCGTAATTCACATAGCATAGAATGAACACATATATACACACTTAAATCACGTCACACATAAGGGTTTGACTAGAAGAAACTTATCCACCCAAACCGAATTAAATCCTAACCAAGGTCAATTACCCTTAATCTCACTTAATTAGGACTTAATTAAAGTCGGGGTGTTACAGAAAGGGCCATTTATTGTGAGCCGAGTGTTAGGAAAAAGGAGTATATTATATAAAAGATATGCATGGAAAAGAATTGCCAAAATGTGTTAATGCCCAGTATCTAAAAAGGTTTATGCCCAGTATTTGGGAGTCATGGGCAAAAAAGGGAAAAGTATCAGTAACAAGAGGGTAATCAAGAGTAACCCTGAAAGTATAGCAAAAAAAACAAAAACAAAAAATGGAAATGTATTTTCGGCTACATGCCAGCCGTTAATAGCAAACAGTGTTCAAAAAGAGGGAAATTATTGTTCATGGGTAGGATCAATACCAGAAACACCAGCTTTAGGATCATTTTCTGTTGGAGCAGTAGTTGAGGAAGGAACAGCTGAGTCGGCCAGAACAGTCAGCTTTTGATTTTCCGCCTCTTGGTTAATATAAGAATCCATGGCATCGTCCGAAAAATCCAGGGCTACAAAACATGGTATCAGAAGAAGTGATACTAAAGTATATGTGCAAAAGGAAAGAGAAGAAAAGATAGAAGGAATACCTTTCTGTTCCATAGGAGAGGAGGGTTGTTCAGAAGAGGGTATCGGCTGAGCAGGTGGCAGAGTCTTGTCAAGGTCCATCCATTTGTTTTTGGCCTCAGAGAGTACATTCTGACCAGTCTCATATTCAGTGTTTAGCCGAGATCTTTCCCTCTACAGCTGATTGATTTCAGGGTCAAGTTCGACAGCTTGCACGTACAACTCCCTTTGGACTTTCAATTGAAGTTCCCTCTCCTGGTCATGTTGTTTGATTTGAGGGCCCAATTCCTCCAACTCCTTTTGCATCTCAGCGATTTTTGAACGAAGCTCCTTCTAGCGGTCTACAGCTGCATTTCGAGATTGTATTGCCTGATCCTTTGCTTCACGACGAGCAAGATATGCCTGGATCAACTCAGCTTTAGTACTTTCCAGAGTTTTCAGGCGATCCAGGCGCTGCCGGCTGGAAGAAATTAGCTCAGTGCTTGGTAGCGCAATGGGACCAATTCATGAGAAAGACAGACGCACCAGTCTTTGAACTCAGTGGTAACTTCTTCTGAAATGGCTAAAGCATCTAAGCTGTTCTGCAGCTCAACAAGAACAGAGGGTTCTGGAAGATCGGTGGCCGACAGGATAGTTTGAATCCGCTCCATTAACCGGGATGAGGGTGAGTTCCCGGGAGTCTCTTGGGTAAAAGGAGCAGAAAAATACTTATCCATCTTGTCATCCTCGCCGGCTACCATCTCAAGAGGAGAAACGTCTAGTGCAATTGAATGGGGTTTTCCAAGACTAGGATTAACAGTAGACACAATGGATTTTGAATTTTGGAGGAGAAAGGTCCAAGGGAGGAGAAGGTGTGGCATCTTCATCAATAACAATAGTGGTGCTAGTGGAGCAAGGTTGCGGATTCTAAACAAGGGAAACCCATCAACAAATGAGAAAATGGATAAAGATAGAATAGTAAAGCAAAAGGAAAGCAAAGATATATACGTTGACCTGAGAATGAACTCTTTGGCTGAATCTACGGCGATTTTGAAGGTTCGAGGTAGGAGCATTGGTATCTTCAGTTTCCTCTTCATCATCTTCCCTAGTAGGGTTTGGTTTTGCAATTTCCTGCTTAGCAGTCGGTCGGCCAGCCACTTGATCAGCTGGTTTAGCCGAACCTTTCAAGAAAATGCAGGAATTAGTACCAAAGGATGGCTATAAAAGAAATTGCAAATTATGAGGTGAAGTAATGTACCTTTAATTTTCTTCTTCTTTTGTTGGCTGGGTTCATTGTTTTTTAGCTTGGTTGCTGGGGGCTCATCATCATCGTTCAAGAACTTGGACATATAGAAGTCAGGCTCTGAAGGGAAAACAATATGTTGAAGATTGGTCCACCAGTTGTCATACTCTGTGTCGGATGAGGGCAGATGATTGAAGAGAGATAGCCGAAATGAAGAACGGATATCTTCAGAGATTGATGCTAATTGACCCAAGCCATCTGCAGAAAGTAATGGTCGTTTTCCAAGAACCACAAAAGATTCAATCAATGTAGGGATACTTTGGAGAAGACCAAATTGGCGAGCAAACCAGTGTGGGTGGTAGGGTTCAACAGATGACTTGTTGTTGCGAGAAGTTGGCCGAATTCCGGAAGGAAGATCTCAGGCCACCAACACAAACGGGAGAAAAGATTCAAGGAGAGCTATTTCAGAGGCATCGGCTGAAGATGGATCAATGCGTACCCAGTCAGGGCCGCTTTCACGGTGACGATAAGGAAAGAATGAAAAAGGATCAGAATTTGGTATACGAGGAGGAACCGGTGGCTATTGTTGATCGGCAGGTGAGGAAACTCCGTTCTAAAGAAGTGGCTACAGTGAAGGTGGTTTGGCGAAACCACTCTGGTCAAGAGGCTACGTGGGAGCCCGAGGAAGCCATGCGGGACAAGTATCCGCACCTCTTTCAGGATTCAGGTAATCTCCTTTCCCTTCTGTGTTTGAATTCGGGGTCCGAATTCTTTAAGGGGGGAAGATTGTAATACCTCAGGTATTCTGAGTTGGTTTGAGTAAGGGATAACGGTACATCCCGGGGAGACAGGACACCTAGTGGGCCCCACCTCCCCTCTTTTCTTTCTTTTCTTCCCCTTTTCTTTTCTCTTCCCGTAGCCCCCTCCCCCAAACATCACAACTTCATCTTCTTCTTCATTTCTTCCCCTCTCATTTCTTTCTTTCTCAAAACTCAATCAAATCTTCATCAATCTTCAAGATTCAAGTTAACATTTGTCATCTAGTATATTGTGGGTAAGTGTAGAGTATTTCTTTTCCTCCATTGATGTCTATTTCTCTATATTTTCGGATTTGGGGTTTTAGGATTTAAGATTGGGGTTTTTGATTTTGTTGTGAGATTGAGGTTTGTGATGTGTTCTCTAGGGTCTCAACCAACTAGAGAAGCTCAGGGTACCTCATCTTAGCTCCGGGTGGTGTCTTGGAGCTCATTGGAGTAATTTGTGAGTAATGGGTTAATTATGGTTTATGTTTGATTTTGAATGATATTGTGAATTTCTTGCTATGATAGTTGATAGGGACTGAGATTGGTTGATATATAATTGATATTGTATGTTGGTTGTGTTTGATTTGGATGGGTTGTGGTGAAAATGTGGATTTGGAGATGAATTTCGCGTGATTTTCTGCAGAATTTCATTTCTGACCCAGGCTGTAATCGATTACAGCGAATTGGTAATCGATTACTGTAATCGATTACCAAGACCCTGTAATCGATTACTGTAATCGATTACTGCGGGATTGTAATCGATTACAGACTGTCAATTTTTACAAAAATTTTCTTCAGAACGAAATTTGAAGCAGGTAATCGATTATAGATGTCTGTAATCGATTACAACTACACTAAAACACCATTTTTAAGACTTTAACTCAAAATCTTTATACATTTAAGTTATGTTTTCAAATCCACATGTTCACCACTACCTCAAACTCGATACTGGGCTGTTTATGATGTTATTATGACGACGATGCGAATATAATGCGATGTACGAATACGAATGATGTTAATTAAAGAATGATACATGTTGGTTTGCTCGGCCTGAGGAGGGGCATAGCTCCCGGGGTCGAGTTTGATAATGTTTGAGGAGGGGCTGGGCTCCCGGGACTAAAGATCTGAGGAGGGGCTGGGCTCCTGGGATCTCTAAGAATAAACACACTTGTAATAATAATACATAAGACGAATTGCAGAATGTGTTGTATGGTGATTATGTGATGGACTGTTATAACTGTATATGTGATTATGATATTGCTGCATAAACTGTTTTTAATCTATTATTCACTGAGCGTATGACTCACCCATTCATACAAACCAATTTCAGATTCAGGTGCAGATTAGGAGGCGAGTCCTTCCGTTCCTCCAAGCTCTTAGCTTAGGTGAGCCTCGATGTTTAGAGGCGTTATGTTATTTTCTATTATGTCAGTAGTATGCTCCATAGGTTTACAAACAGGGTTGTCTAAGTTATGTATGTGTTGTAAGACTAATTAAGACTTGATTGGATTTCTGTTGAATTATGTTAGTTTATGGATTAAGCAGGATGTGATGACCATATTATATGTATTATCGATTTATGGGTGATACTTTGAGCACCCTATTATATGTATGGATCTTATGAACATATGCATGTTAAAGTAGTTGTGGCTGTTGTTATTTAGCTGGATTATTGTATGGATTACAGGTCAAGGCTGACATGGGACTCGGTGTCCCATGTGCCGGTCACGATCCGAGTTGGGTCGTGATAGTGGAAGAGCTGTAGAGAGAAGGAATAGCAGCACCATGGCAGGGAAGTCCTAAAATGGCGGCCACATCCATGACGGTTGGAGAGAGCATGGCAAATGGAAAAATGAAACCGTTTACTCTAGGGTTCTAGAATTGGGCCAGAGCATAAATCAGGGAAGGCGAGCAGGGGTTGGTGATTAAGCTGAGTTTCAGCATATCATGGATTTTCCAGGAAGACCATTGCTCACCGTAATGGAATTGGTGACGATTGAACCACTCATGGTAATCATTCGCGTAACGGGGCCAGGAGCGGAGAGTGGCTGGACATAAAGCCAAGGTAGACGAAGTGGAATGAATTGGAAGATCGATGTGATGGGGGAAAAGGAAAGTAAAGATGTCTTCAGAACTTTGAGGAGGTTCTTCTGAGCTTGGACCGAGAGTAAAAAGCTTTTTGTCAAGGTCTACAGGACGGAAGATCGCCATGGAAGAAGCAGGTTGGAAGGATGAAGAAGAAGGTTTCTTTTGGTAAGAAAGGATGGCGGGAGAAGAAAAGCCAAGAAAGGTAAAGAAGTTCAGAGATAAAGAGGAAAGAAATGGTAGAAAAGGGTGATGTAACAAGACTGACAGATCATTTAAGAGAAATGAAGGTGATGTGACTAACAGTCATTTTTCTCAGAAAGGAATAAAGCGGCAAATGAGCTAAAAGGTTATATTAACACAGTCGAATGGATACGGCTGAGTAATATAAAGGGGGCAATATGTTATCCCATAAAATAAGCTGATAGGCGAAAGAGACGTTAGTAGAAGTAATACAGCCGAGTGGAGGCAACCGAGAAAATTGGTTAGCCGATCAAACGGATGGTCATAGCTGGATGATAGTAGGATTTCGACTGTGGCTAGAAAGGAAATCGGCTGATGACAAAATGGTTACTGAGCGGTTGCGATATTCATGGGAAGTAATGCGGAAATGGAAAGCAGAAGAGAGGTTGAGCAAAATAAGGCGAAAAATGAGGATAGAGGAGCACGCGAAGCCGAACGTGAAGCGTGGAACCGGATAAAGAGTGAAGGTAGTGAAACGTGAGAAGGGGGGTTGAATCACGTTACACCAACAAATCCTGTTTCTGAAAATTACTTAAAAAAATAAAGATCAAGTATAAACTTCTCTTGCACAGCGGAAACAATTGTTAGTAAATAAACAGAAACTTAGCCTATAGACAAGGTTATAACAGATCTTGAAAATATATTTACTTTCAAGCTCTTCTAAATGATAAAGGTTAAAACTTTAATCTTCAACACTTAGATAAAATATGATGATGATTTCGCAAATACTATGTGTGTGTGTATACTATTAGTCAAGTAGCCTCTAATAACTCAAGAGAGGGGTGAATTGAGTGTAAATATGTGGTATGGACAATTAAAAAATTATTTAGCTTTGGGTAGATGAAAGTGTGAGTATATGAGAATAATATGTTATTTAACAAAATAAATAACTTTAAGTAAAGAGGATTAAGGAAGAAGAAAGCAAACACAAGAATTTATACTGGTTCGATCACCAACTTGACCTACATCCAGTTCCAAAACTCCTTCTTGGTGATCCACTATTCTTTATCAACTTTACAATGACACACCACCTTGATTGCCTATGGGACTCCTCACCCTTACAATCCAAGATGGACTTTTAACTTTGTGATTCTCAGAAATCACTTAACACTAAGGGATTTAAACACCCTTACAATCTGAAGTGTTTAGAATAAAGATTACAAAGAAAATCTCTCTAGAAGAGTGATAGTACAAGTTGATTGCTCAAACTAATATCTCAAGTGTATAAGTAAATGTATGACCACAATAAGTATGAAAACTTGAGAATGATAAGTATAAAATAGAGTTTGAAACTTGTAAGCACGTTATTAAACATCAAAGGCCGGATTATAATGGTATTTATAGAGTATGAAAGCATCCATGCATGAACCATTGTGATTTTTCATGAAAATATACGTTTTTCTGCATAGTGTAATCGATTACACGATTCGGTAATCAATTACGGTAATCGATTACAAGGTTTCTGTAATCGATTACATCTAGCCGTTTGATGTAAATTTGAAATACTTTCAGTTGTAATCGATTACGATATCATGGTAATCGATTACACACTCGCAAAAACCATTTTTAACATACTAAAAACATTTCTAAACATAGTAACATGGTTTTTATGTAAATCAAAACTTATATGATGAGTTTTTCATAAAAAGCAAGAATAAGTTTTGAATATAATGACTTTAATCAAATATGTTTCAAAATCAAGTATCATAATTAATGTGGTCTCTACAATTACTTAAACTTTGAGATTTACATAAAGTCCTAATACCTTAGAGACAACTAAGAAGTCCTTTAACTTGATATTTTTTTTATCATCAATCTTCAAGATATTCCGACATAATCAAAACCTGTAGAGATATAGACATACAAACACATATACAATGATAAATTGTAAAAACAATTAAATAAAGAGAAAGAGAAGAGAGAGAGCACACACAGAAATTTTATACTGGTTCGGCAACGTGCCTACTCCAGTCCCCAGGATTCACCTGAGAGTTCACTATCACCACCACAACTAGGTGGACTTTCTTGCCTCTTCTACACCACAAAGGACTTCAACCTGCACCTTCACCAAGGTGACTCACCGCCTTTGAAAACCACAAAGGACTTCACTTGCACCAACAACTAGGTGACTAACTGTCTTTGACAACACCAAAGGACTTCAATCCTTGCCTTCAACACCGAAGGACTTTCTACCCTTGCCTTAGACCCTCTAAGGACTTCTTGCCTTACAAAAATAAGGACTTTGTATAAAAGATGTGGTTTTTACCAATCAAGAACTTAGATGCAACTAAGTTTGAACCTTGATGGATTTTTCTCTCAAAGAAATAACTAGCAAAGCTAGGATAAACAAATAAAGCTCACTCTTTTAAGAATTACAAGCTTTACCCAAATAAAAATAAGAACTTGAGGTTTAGAGGTTGAAGATGAAGAGAAATAAGGATAAAATTCGACAGCGTTTTGACACTTGTAAGCTTGGGTAGTCTCTTGAATTCTTGGGCATTGAGGTCTTGTATTTATAGGGAAAATACAAGCTCAAATTCGAAAATCATAGGTTGATCTCCACCCTTGATTTGAATTTGTAATATCTTGATCCAATGGTGAGAATTTCTTGATATGATTTGAAATTTGATCTTCCAAAAATAGAAAAATCAAATAAGAGGAAGTTTCATCTTGGCCATTGATTCAAATAATTCTCTTTAATCCAAAGGTTATTATTTGATCATAAATATGGAAACTTTGTAACCAAGACTTAGAAAAGAGGAAACTTCATCTTGGCCCTTGAATTTGAATTTGTGCCTTGATCTTGTGGTGTGCATTGCTTCAACATTTTTGGAGAGAGAAAGGCTAGGGTTTTAGCTTTTCTTGCTCCACAAGTGTGCCTCCATGTTGGTACGAATTAGGATTTCACAATTTCTCATTTTTTTTTTGAAAATCCTAAAACACCAAACATGGTCTTCCATGGAATCTTTTGAAGGTTGATTCTTGAATCTTGAATATTCTTGAATCTTGTATCTTGAGGCTTGAGATTCTTCTGGAATCTTGAGGTTCTTCGGGATCTTGATAGAATCTTCTAGAATCTTCTGGAATCTTTGCAGAATCTTCGGGAATCTTCTAGACTTGAAAATCTTGACAGAATCTTATGAGGTCTTCTAACTTCGTGTAGAATCTTCACAGAATCTTCTGGTGTCGTATGGAATCTTCTGGGAATCTTGTAGATTCATATAGAATCTTTAGGAGGCTCACAGAATCTTTTCTGTAAAAAAATATTCTGTTACTTAAATGCAAGATATATTCTAGAATAAATTCTAGATAATTATTTTTAAATCATTTGCATTTAATTCTCCATACAAGATCTTTCTAGATTTCCCCCATATATATACAATTTCGAAATCTTTAAACAATATAGTGTAAAATAGATATTTGATTTTGATTCTCTATTTTAATGTGATTTTCGAAATATATATATTTATATATAATAATAATTTTCGAATTTTGAGGAGAGAGAATGTAAAATAGAGATTTGATATTGATTCCCTATTTTAATTCTTATATTTCGAAAAAAATATATATTATATATATTAAGATACATGAATGATTTAATAGAGATTTTCTATTTAAATCCAAACACTTTTCATAAATAGATTTTTGGGAAATCATAGAGTCTTCATGAAAGCTTTCCCTTTTTAATAAATGTCCATGTGGTTGATCTTCATAAAATATGAAAAATAATTTTCATATTTTTTCTTCAATGTGTTGTCACTTTTTGGTCCCATGGTGGTCAAGATGTGTCTTTTTTTATTTTCTCAAGTAAATTAAATCCTAGAACACACTTAACAAACCATTAGTCCAACCAAATTAAAACTTTTATTTTAATTAAGAATTTTATCATTCAAAACCTTCAATGATGAGGTAAAGGGTTCTTGGAGCTAACAAAGTGCAAGAGAAGAGTGGAACGTTAAAGGCTATATAAATGGAGGCAGTTGGTAAAGAAAAGGACCACGAAAAACTAGCATAACAGTCGTGTTATTTGTTTAAGTCTTTTATTTTTATTTCAACTTTCTTAGGAGTAGATGTAGGCAAAAACTATTCTTATCTTTGGTATATTTGCAAGTTTGTTGAGAGTAATTCAAATTATCTTTCTTATCGTCCATATTGCTTGTTGTTATCCTTTCCCACCTAAAATCTTGTTATGTGTTTTCTTGAGATATTTAGTGAACTTACAGCTGAGAATAAGATTCTCATTCTCGGTGTAATCGCCTCAAGTAATAGGGATCATTAGGTTATTGTGTTTTGGCTGATAGTTTCTCATAACGATTAACTGAAGTCTTTTTCTAGCGACAACAGGAAGTCATAGAGTCTTCCAACCAAACTTTCCTTAATTAGAAAAGTTTTGACTTGGTCTTCAAAAATTTAGAATTGCTTGTCTTCCAAGCCATATGTTGGGCCACTTTTTGGACCCTTTGTAGTCAAGATGTGTCTTTTTATAATTTCAATTAATTAAGTCCTAAAACACACTTAACAAACAATTAGTCCAACCAAATTAAAACTTTTATTTTAATTAAGAACTTTATCATTCAAAACCTTCAACAATGAAGTAAAGGGTTCTTGGAGCTAACAATTTCTGATATAATATGATGATATAGATGAAGATGTTCTGATCTGATAATGATCTTCTGATATGATGACAAAGATAAAGATGTTCTGATACGATGTAAAGATAAAGTTAAAACACTTTGTAGTCTTTTGTATGTGTTGAGAGTTGCTAAGGAGGGGTGACATCCTCGGTATGCAACCTCTTCACTAAGGGAAGGTAAACTATACCCCCTCTCCCCCATAAGATTAGGAGGAGCTCATACCTAGGGGTTGGATGTCAGGAGGATCAAGGAAGGGAGGGTGGTTTGCCATTCATGACAGATGAAAGTTAAAGTTAAAGAAAGATAAAGTTTAAGAATTATATGTTACGTTATGTTCATTGTATATGCCTAGGAGCACTTAGTACACCGCACAGAAATATATTTTAATATGATGTGTGTTACTGTTATAATTTTAATGTGTGTTATTCTTTTATTCTGATATGTGCTTTATGAACATGTATATTGGATATCAATGTGTGTTATTATTTTAATATGATGTGTGCTATCATTTTTATGTGTAATTTTTAAATGTGACTTGTGCTTCTAATAACATGTATGTTGAGTTTGAATGTGTGCTATTCTTTTAATATGGTGTGTGTTTGTTTGAATATTTATGCTAAGTTTCAATGTGTGTCATGGAGCAAGGGTGTTTGGACTTGGAAATAGAAAACAAGAATGAACTAACACAAACGATGGTCATGGAACATAATCATTGATGCCAAAACAGGAAAGATAATGAATATGAGATTCAATAAAAAAGGAAAGAAAATCGGATTGCATATCAAAATCGTAACTATTTTTTTAATTTTGGAAACAACCCCAGCGTTTTTAGTGGGGAGTGGAGATTGAAATATGTGCGGAATTTGTGTGTATTTTTATTCAAAAAGTCTCATTGTAAGTCTATAATTAGTCTTCAAGTAAATGCAACTAAAAATGTTTCAAAATAAACTTGTGTAATTATGATGAGAGAATATGTAAATGATGACATAGATCTTGATCAAATATTGAAAATTTTTATTGTGTAATCCTGAGATACTGTGTATTAATTATGAGATTGAGAAAAATTAATTCAAAATCTCATGTATCCAAGGCACCTTTTTCTTTCTTGCATGTGTGACACAACATCATCACCTTTGTTTTCATAATTCAAAATCTAGTGCACACAATTTATGTTTATTTTTTATTTTTTTACAATTTACTAAAGTGCATTGAGACCATTTTATTTTATTTTTTCGCATTAAATTTATTTAATTTTAGTATTCCGTTATTCCAAAGAATACAATTATTCCATTATTTTTCTTTCTTCGATCTTCATTCCTTTATCATCCAATATTCATAACAATGAGAGAGTCCTGTGCACACCATATTAATAATAACAATATCGACTTCAACGATTCATATATCGAGGTTTGTTCAATAATAATTTATTATATGTATAATCAATTTTATTTAGTACATGTAATCTCTCTATATAGTATGTGTAACCCCTTTTATTTAGTATGTGTAGCCCCATTTATTTGGTATGTGTAATCTCTTTAATTTGATATGTGTAATCCTTTATATTTGGTATGTGTAATCCCTTATATGTGTAATCTCATGTAAATAGTATGTGTAATCCATTTTATTTGGTATGTGTAATCTCTTTGATTTGGTATGTGTAATCCTCTTTATGTGTAGTTACATTTTTTATTGGATATGTGTTATCCATTTATATAGTATGTATAATATATTCCAAGAGCGATACACAAACATCGAGTTTTCATAGTATCGAATTTGCACAAAATCTCTAATGATTGTTTAGTGTAAAATTGAATTTGCAAATATCTCATATAATTATCCAATCAAATTTCTAGAATATTTGATTGAGATTTATATGGTTTAGTAATTATATATTATATTTATTGCATTTGAATCTTAATTATAATTAACTCAAATGAAGTTTTTATTTTTGAAATCTTTTAAGTTGCATTTAATCGCTAGTAGGTTTGATGACTACCTTGATGTACATGTAACATAATTGGTTTTTTGGATGAGTATTAGATGTATTTTAGTTGTACGAGTAATTTTACTCTAATGAAAATGCTATATTTTAGTGGTCTCTTGGATGCGATGAAGAAAGTTTAAAAACTGTCAGTATATATGGCTGCTGTGTATAGGAGCTACTTGACAAGATTTTGCTAGTTGATATTATTAGTATTAGGGTAGGGAGTTTCTCAGGTATAGACAACTTCTTTTGTCTATATGGTATAGCAAAAAACGTGTTTGCTTGTGATTGGTTTAAGTCTCTATTGTTCTGACACCTTTTTAGGCGAGTTTTAAATTAGATAATTTTGGTTAATAGAGAAAGAAATTTGATGCTTTTGTGTTGAATTACGTAAAAGCCCTTATTTCAAAATTAAATAATGAAAAGGGGGTTTATGTGTTTACATATTATGGTTATAGTGAAATTGTTGTTGTCATTCTATCTTCTCCCTTCTCTGGATGCTGGAAATTTACTGTACTAAGGTATTTTTATGGTTACGTTTTTCTTGCTTTACGAATGGTTCGTCGTATACGGATTTGTCCCGACGATTAAGGAAATGAAACTGCGAAACCCTAACTTGGCGTATCTCCATTTTTGTTTGTTTAACTCCTTACCACCTATGTGGTTAGTATTTTGTATTATTAATTTAAGTAAAATGTTATCCTCTTTGTTTTGAATACCTTTGTGATCGTTAATTTGTTTGTAATTCTGCTTTAGTTACAAATTTATCTTATTTGTTATTATCTTTTGTGGTAATTAACTATTCCTTAGTCGCAATGTATTTTTTATTGTCACTTTGTTTTCTACAAATATTTGTCACTCTAATGAAATCTACAAATTGAAAGGGGAAATTAACATTAAAGTACCTACCAACTTCGAAACAACAAAGTAAACCCAGAACAACTTCTTTTAAAGAGTTAAACCTCAAATTGGTCCTCCACTTTGCATACGTGAATCAAATTAGTCCTCCACGTTAATTTTTGCTCAAAATAGTCCTCCACTTTGCAATATGTGATTCAAGTTAGTCCTCCTGACATTCTTTCTTATAACTCCATTAACTTCTACTAATGTGGACTATTTAATACCAATTTAACAAATGACATGTAATCCTATAAATACATATAACTCATATTAGTCCTCCATTTTACTTGTTTTGAATCAAAATAATCATCAATTCTTATTTAAAGAGAACTATTTTGATTCAAAACAAGTAAATTGGAGGACTTATAAGAGTTATGAATTTCTAGGATTACATGATACTTACTAAGTTAGCAATAAACAGTCGATATCAGCAGAAATTAACAGAGTTATAACATAAAAAATAAATGAAGGACCAACTTGATTCACAAAGTGCAAAGTGGATGATTATTTTGAACAACAATTGAAGTGCAGGACTGATTTGATTCACGCATACAAAATGGAGGACCAATTTGAGGTTTAACTCTCTTTTAAAACTACAAACACACAACTACTGAACCTTCCAAAATTTTCCAATTATTAATTTATATTCTAATGTAATAGCCTGTGCGATACACGAGATTACATGTTTTAAAAATATTACAAAAAAAAATATTTTTATTAAAAAAAATTGAGTAAAAACAAGTTATTGTTATAAAATTAATAATGAATGTCAATAAAATTGAAAGAATCTTAGTGGAGAACCTAAAATATTTATTTAATTTATAAGTCTAATATTACTTGTTAAAATATGACAACATTATAAAATAATAAAATTTTACTTTATATTTGTTACCTATTTATATCATATTAAGTGCATCCACGTATGCATTTTTCACACTCTTTATCACTATATCCCCTCCCTAAGGTTCTCTAGAATGAAAATAATAATATTTCATATTAAGTTGTTTTGAAAATAATGTACAGGATAAAAAATGAGTTAAGTTGTCATTTTTTTACCACTTTTAAAGATATAAACTCGTATAAAAAAAGTTAAGGAATGTATATATTGAACATCACTTGTTAGGAATTATTATAAATGAAAATATTTATTTTAAGTAAATGATGAATTTTCATGTGGAACAACATGTACAATATGAATTTTATAATGACATACTTGTTAACTATTTTGAGGATATGACCCCATTGTATAAAAATATTTATTAATTTATATGTCTAAAATCACTTTTTATGATATGCTCCTATATTCATAAGTTACAAAAAAATGAAATAAATGTATCAATTAATAAAGTACATTATGAAGTGAAAAAAAAAATACTTTATTTGATTCCTCCAGCATAAACTAATTTTTCTTAAATCCGTAAGAAAATATAAATTCAAAGTTAGATAAAACTTTAAAAAATTAAACCATAAAATTTAAATTTAAATCAGGTTCATAAGAATCAGCATATAATAATATGATTATAATAAATTTCAAATATTAAATTTTAATTTGATAAAAAAATCACATTTTAAAGTACTTATCATAAATTCACAATAGTAGTCAATACAATTAGTGGAATTAGTTTAAGATACATATTAAGATATCAAAGATATATAACTCCGTAAATTGAAAAAGTAAATAATATGGTTAGTGGAA
Organism: Aeschynomene evenia; assembly: GCA_013621005.1. Classification (NCBI taxonomy): domain Eukaryota; kingdom Viridiplantae; phylum Streptophyta; class Magnoliopsida; order Fabales; family Fabaceae; genus Aeschynomene; species Aeschynomene evenia. The sequence continues at coordinate 108,261 of RYYW01000090.1, read as the reverse complement.
GTAGTTTAAGATACTAATTAAAATATCAAGGAGATAAATATCATAAACAAAAAATAGTAGTAAATATGGTTAATAAAAATATTTTAGGATATCAAAATTAATATCCTAAAGAGATACACCTCGTAAATAGAAAATAATAGTAAATATAGTTAGTGAAGATAATTTACAATACTAATTGATAATATTTGATAGTTTTAAAAAAATATATACTATGGAAATAAAACGTTGATAAATAGAAAAATGTTTAAATAGTACTCTGTAAAATATTTATTAAATCAAACACTAAATTAAAGGAAAATATTTGTATAATCTTCTTAAAAATGTTTAAATATTAAATAAAGTTTCACAAATTAGAAACCTAATACATTCAATTTTAAATTCATATCATGATCATATATTGTATTATTTTTCTCTAAAAAGAATACAAATGGATGATACTTATAAACACTGCAAGAAACATGCGACATACCGACGGGAATTCCTGACGGCCAATTCCCTGTCAGGAATCCCGACGACATGTAGACGGGAACCAGCGAATGCAAAAGTGCCTCATATTATCACCGAAGCCCCCGTTGTAATGCTATTGATAATAACCCGCTTCTTGGCGGGAAGAAATGGCACACTTTTTTCCGTCCCCGTCGGAACTCCGACATAAAATCGGGAAAGTTCAAAATTAATATACCGTCAACTCCCCGTCGGGCGTAGATGAGGTAGTAGCTGTCACCAGCCCATCGAGAATGTATTGTTAGGGTTAGAGTTAGGGTTTAGGGTTGGTTACCGTCAAAATGCTGTCAGGAATGAGCAGATACAAGACACCGTCCCGTGCCTATCGGGAAAAATTGGTACAAAACGCATAGTATCACTGGTTCGACGTTATATTTACTTTTCATACCCGTCTATCGCTTTCCGGGATTTAAATTTTTTATACATCATCCATATATTGTTGGATATCGATCGGATTTAAGTTGGAACGTTAACGATATAGTGCGTTTCGCGAATTGCCTTCCCGTTGGGAATTCGCTACTAAGTCGTCGGTTTGTCGCAAATATGATGAGGCCGCACAGGTCTTCTTCCCCATTTCGCAAACCTCCTTTTCTCTCTACCATCTCTCCCTCTTTCTGAACCCAACCGTCGCTGCCACCTTTGGAGCGCATTTTCGGTGCTGGTGACTGCCATTTCGTGAAGAGGAGACCACCATCTTGATCCTGGTAATGTCCTCTACCTCTTAATTGGTTTAGTTTTTTTATTTTCTCAAAATTTTTTGAGCCCTCTAACCCTCTCTCTCCTCTGTAGATCCACCTAGCCACCGCCGCCGCCACTGCCCCCTCTCTCTTTGGTAAGTTGTTAATTTTAATATAATTTAATATTTTATTTATTTATGGATATTGATTAATGGAGCATTTTAATTTTAATTGTAATTGGAGTTTAATTTGGAATTGGATTTGAAATTAGAGCTTAATTTGAAATTGGAGGGCAATTAGAGAATTGGGGTTAGGACTTAGGCTAGACAATTTTGTTATTTCTGTTGCAAAACATTAGGGTAGATGACTTATTCTGAGATCGGTCCTTGAACTCCGTCAATACTGGTTGAGTAAAAATCAAATTACAATTAGCGGAATTTAAAATGAATATGGGTTAAAAAAGCAATGACAATGTATAGCTCGGATCATTCTTGGATGTATGATCAGGTGCATCTACATTGAGGCAGGTTAAAACCGGGATTTGTGACGAGTATTAAGGAATGCATCGAGGTAGCTTGTCAGGCGACACAATATCAAAGCGCGGGAACAACTAGGTGTCTGTGTTGGAAGTGTAGTTGCACAAGGTTACTAGACATCGACACAGTACAAGTTCATCTATTGAAGCATGGTTTCAAGGAAGACTACCTGGTGTGGACAGAACACGGGGAGACGGCAGTGGACACTGATCATGTGCAGGGTGAAAGTAGCTACGGTGGCATGCAATGAACATATGAACATAACACATGGGGAACGACTTGGGAGGATAAGTTAAATAGGTACGAGCAGATGATATTTGACGGGTTATGCCCTAAAAGTATAGGTGTTCAACAACGGACAGACGAACCACCAAACCAAGATGCTTAAAGTTTCTTCACATCGCTAGAGGATGCTAATCAACTGTTATGGCCAGGGTGAGCACACTCGGAGTTGTCTTTAGCCATTCGAATGCTGAGCATTAAGTCAGATGAGAATCAAAGCCAAAGTTCATCCGAACAGTGGAGTCAATTGATTTGTGAGGTTACAGAACGACTGGGCGTAATCCCTAAGAACTATTACCAAGCTAAAAAATTTGGTTTACAAGTTAGGGTTGAATGAAGTGAAGATTGACTGTTGTGTGAACGGATGCATTTTGTATTACAAGGACGACACTAGTGTCGAGCGTCGCAACTCTCACAAATTTGTTATTTATAATGAAGTTACCCCTAATGTAGTTTAGTGGAAACCTAGGTCGTCTCCAAGGAAGACTATTAAAAGCAATATATGATGACTAGTTGTAGTGATGGTTGTCACAATCTTTTGGGGGGGGGGGGGGTTTTTAGTGCAAGAATTAGAACTGAATTGATTCAACAAGAATAACAAATCAGTGACTCATGAGGCTGAACATTCATTGGGGAGTTTATCATTGGCCAAAAGGATATGTTAGGATTGATTAATTACTCTAGAGTTAAATCTAACCCTATTGTTGTGATTCTAATGATTGGTTATCTCACCTTTATTTTTGCTTCAACAACCATTAATGCTAATTACATTAACCTAGTTAGAGAGACTAATCAACCACCTTAACTAAGCATTCATTAATCTTGGTAGTTAGTGCATCAATTGATCAACGAACACATTAACCACAATAAGTTCATTAACCTAGCTTAATCAAGTAAGTTAACAACACTGGTTTCATTCACACACAATCTGAAATATTCATAATCAAGCATATCTCAAATTGTATGATAAGATTAATGATGAAAATCTTCACAAACATGAAGTTCAAAACTTCAAATACCCCAACGGTGCTCATAACCTCATGAACCACTAGGAGATTTAGCAATACATGAAGTAGAATGGAAATACAATCTAAAATAAATTGACATTACTAAAATGCATCATATTAAATAAAAAACAAACAATGAAGATCAAGAGAAACTAATGTAAACCAAGATTAAAAGCAAAATGACATAAAACAAGTGCAATGGAGATAAATGAGTAATGATATATTAAGAGGAGCTGAAACAAACTCACAACCAGATATGGAGTGAGGTAAAATCCACGAAATCTACTTGTTCTGGATGAAACTTCAATAAAAATTAAGCTAGAAAGCATGAAATGTGACATAGAACCCTAAAATGGAAAATAATAAAAACCTAATGAAATAAAACCCTAAATAAAATGGAGGCAAGTGTCTGATTGCCCTTTACGGCGAGCTAAGTTTGATATATATAGTATACAACTTTTATATTATTAAAACACAGGTCCTTCAAGAGAACTTGCAGATTAGGACTTTCTGCAGAAATGCTGCATAAATCGTGTCGGGGCTCTAATATCAAGCAAAGGGGCAGTAGGGTTCCAGCTTCACGTTCCAACATAGCATCGCAGGCTGAGGCGCGTATATCAAGCTGGGGCATGGCCTTGCTTCAGCATCTCCCTAGTTCTGCTCTTTTCACTTGTTCTTGATGTCCATTGATCCATTTATCTGCCATGACCTATGCTGTAACACTAAATACCAAGAGATCAAGAGCAAAGGTCATTCTACATTACAGTTACATCAAAACACATTCATTTAGCCTTTGTATCAATTGTTGATGTAAATCCTCTTTTGGTTTTGATAATAACAAAACTAATGTAACAATAGGTTCAGAAGCTTGACATTAAATTGTACATTGTATAGAAGCTTCTGAAGGTATATTTGTGCACGAGAAGGGGGGATTGAATCGTGCAGTTTTAAAAAGTAAGTTCTTTAAAACTTTTCTTAGAAGGATAATGTTCTGCGAAAACTGTCTATAAGTGTTAGCAGTGGAATAAGGTTTCTGAGAAGGTTAAGGTTCTGAGAACTTTAACTTTCAGAGAAGGCAATTTTTCTGAGTTTATGAGAAATTTGTTTTAAGTATATCTTTCAAAACTTCTTTTGAAATAAACTTGATGAGTTTTCAAAATGATTCTTCTTTTGAAATCATGTTTAGAGTTTTCTCAAAGATGAAGTATTTAAAAGAGTAGAGAGAAAAGCTTGACAAGAGAGATTTTTATACTGGTTCGGTTCTAACCAACCTACTCCAGTCCTCAACCTTTAGTTGAGAGTTTTGTTGGATATTCTTCTTAATGTGCCTTCCCTGACAACACTGCCTTTACACTTAAAGGACTTTCACCACTTCACAATCTGAAATGGATTTTCCTGCCTCAACCCGAGGACTTAACTTGCCTCCAACACAAGAGGACTTAACTTTGCCTTTAACACTGAAGGACTTTCACTTGCCTCACACTAGAGGACTTAACTTGCCTCAAACAATCGAGTACTTTTCACTTGCCTCAAATTCGAGGACTTAACTTGCCTCAAACAATTGAGGACTTTTCACTTGCCTCAAATCCGAGGACTTAAATGCCTTCAAACAATGAAGGACTTAGCTTTTTACAAAGAGAATTTTCTTTCGAAAACAACTACTAAGATTTAAGATACAAACTTAAGTTATCTCTTAGTAGACTTCTAGATTTAACTTACAGAAGTAAGGATTTAAACCAATACAAAACTAGAAGATTTTTTCGCAATCAAAGAACAACTCGAGTTGAGAAGTCTTTCTGAGAAATTTCTAAGTTTTTTGCAAGGAGATTTCAATTCGGCAGAGTTTCAACACTTTTATTCGTTGGTTTTTTGTTGTTTGAAATCTGCTATTGATCTTCTATTTATAGGCGTTTTAATCCGGCGAAAACAGAGCTTTCATTTTGCTGATGTGGCTGTGTCTCTCTCTTGGTTGCTTCAGAATGACTCCCTGCTACAGTCAGCGAAAATCCTAGAACTTTTCAAACGTTCACAGTGCACAAGTTCCAGCATATCTAGCCTATTGTTATCTTGTTGTTCTGAGCTTTCCGAGATGTGTACAATTCCTTTGAGTGTGGAGACTTGGTTGCTTCAGAAACCAGCATTCTGAGAGGTGTACGGACTTCTGAGACAAACCCTTCTGAGGGAAGACCCTTCCGAGAAACGTAGTCGACTAAGTCTTCTAAGACCTTTCTGGGACAGCTCTGTTTCTTTCTCAGAAACATACTTTCACCTTTTGCGCTTCTTGGACAACCTTTCTGATGTCTTTAAAGCATTGATTTTATCATTGAGCTTCGAGGTTACTTGTTGTTGTTTTGATCTTTCTCAAGGAATGTAGCATTTTTATCTTTTACTGAGACACTTGAGCGCACATATTAGCAAATTTCTTAAGTAAAATTTTATCTCTATAGCTTAATTTGTTATCATTAAAACCTTTATATTTTCAAGGGAAATGCTGAGATTTCTCATAGAAGGGTTCTGGAGCTTACAATCTCCCCCTTTTTTATGATAACAACTGAAGTCTTAGGATAATAATTTTGCTTAAGAATATAGTGTTTTCTGATTAAGTTTATCACTTACTCAGAATGCACTTTTTTGCGTTCTTAGAAATTAATGTTGCTTTATGAGAGAATGCTGTGTTATTTTCTTAGAAGACTTGATAATCAACATTCATAATAAGCAATACAAAGCAAAAACTGTTCGATATTATGAAAATAATAGCATGTACTTCATTTAGTCAGAAATACAGAGCTACAATTAATGAGATGCCAAAAACCAATATTTTTCATTGATCAAAATGAATTACAAAATAAGTTTATGGCTCGATGGCTCCCCCTTAGTATATACTCCCCCTAAGTCCTAGCCTATTGTTTACACATAGCCAAAATATTATCTAATATCTACTCCCCCTTTGTTACATCAAAAAGGGTGGCTATTACATGTATAAACACCAACATAGACCTAGGCTATTGACGCCGAGCAATGTATAGCAACAACTTGCACATCTCCATCATGATTTCACGTTGTCCAGCATTGGCAGGAGATTTTGGAGGCAAATCATCAAAAGCAGTGACATGGTGAGAAGAAGAAGAAGGTTGTGCTGACGGAATGGGGCGGTTGTTCTCAGCCTCATGTACCTCATCTATGATATCCCTCTTTTGATATGCAGGAATGAGATCTTCTTCTTGTTGCGCTTCTTTAGTTGTTGTAGTCGCTGCAGATGGTTGCACTTGTGCAGGTTTAGATACTTGAACCACACCTTGTCCAGAAGGTTGTGCTTCAGAAGAGTGCTCAATTGCTCCCGACGTTTGTTGTACAGGGTCGTCTGAGAGGCTGAAAGTGGAGATTTGCTTGTGAGAGCTCCAAGAGCCTTGGTCTTCTCAGGTCCACCAAAGAATGGATGGAAATGCACAGATGGTGGAGTTTGTACCATACGTACCAACTGGAATCCAGTTCCGATCATGGACTCAGTTAGAGAGAAGGTAAGACCCGGTTGGTCGAAGGAGGAAGGAGGGATCTCAGTCACATCAACATTTTGAACCTCAAATTCCTTCTGAGAGTCTTTCTCAGACTGAGTTCCTTCCAAGGAATCATGGGCAACAAATGCCTCAACTACTGTGACTCCAGCAGCCACAATAGCACTAGTGCCCACCTCTGAGCTGAACTCAGTGCTGGAGGTCCCTGGCACTTCCGTGTGTGTTGAGACATGGGTTTCCCCATGATTTTGGTTAGTCTCATAAGAGACATGACCAACATCAGAAGTTGGTTCTTTATGAGAGGAAGAAGGTTGGTTTTCAGTGTGTTGTACCTCTTCTTGTTGATGGGTCTCTTCCTGTTGAAGCGGTTGTTGTTCTTCCAGCTGCTTCAGCCTTTGTTCAGCTTCTGGCTGAGGCTGTAGTGGAGGTGGTGGTGGATGCAGAGCCAATGGTTGTTTCTTCTGAGTCTCAATTGCCTTCTGAATCTCTGCCTTCTTATGAGATAATGTCTCAGTGTCCACACTGTAACACCCCGACTTTGATTAAGTCCTAATTAAGTGAGATTAAGGGTAATTGACTTTGGTTAGGATTTAATTCGGTTTGGGTGGATAAGTTTCTTCTAGTCAAACCCTTATGTGTGACGTGATTTAAGTGTGTATATATGTGTTCATTCTATGCTATGTGAATTACGTGTGTAAATTATATGTCATGATAATTATGTGTATTTATGTGAGTGTTCATTGTGTGTGGGAGAGTATGTTGGATGCATATATGAGTTTTAATTGGTATTTAGATGATGCATATGGTTAGGAATGATGATATAAAATATTTATATGAGTTACATGATGTTATTAGATAATATTAGTGTTATATATTATTATTTATTTTATTTTATTTTATTTTATGTGTCTATGTGTGTATTTTAATTTATATTTAAATATTAGAAAAATTATATGAGCATTATAGTATTATTTGGGGGGATTTGGAGTGTTTTAGTAATTTAAGTGACGGTGGGCCCCACAATGACTCTTGACCTAGTCACTCCCTATATAAACACTAGTAACCCTCTCCAATTGAGAAAAACACTCTCCTCTTTCTTCTGAGCCGCCATAGCCATCTTTCTCTCAAGAGCTCCCTAAGTCATTGATACTCCAAACCACGAAACACCTATCAAACCTTACCCAATCCAGAAAATAAACTCATATTCTTAATCCTCTCATCAAGCCGGACCTTTTTACCGATTCCGTTTCTCCGTTTAGAGTCTCCGGCATCACCGGACCGTTCGTGGGGCTAGAGAGAGAGGTTTCCAACGAGAGCAACGTCGGGAAAGGGTTTCTCTTTGCATATTTCGAAATTGTCTTCAAGAGGTAGGGGTTTAGGCATTCTATTTTCTTGCATATTGATGATGATTTTATGAGATTAATGTGATGGTCGTTTTTCTCATTAAGGATTTTTGTGCTTTATTATTATTATTATTATGATACACATGATACACATGATTATTATTATTATTATGATACACATGGTCGAAATTGTTTTCCTCGCTACGTGAGCAGGTAGTATATGTATATATATATTAACATGTCGTATATTAGTTATTATTATTATATATATATATATAATGCTATTATATATATATAAAATAGTATATGTATATTACTATTACATATTATTATAGTAAGAACAACAACATGTATAATATATGATATGTAATGATAGTAGTAATAGTTACAATAATGGTATAGAAGGCAAGATTGGTGATGAATAAAGTATAAGAGTTTACAAGATACTTAAGGGTAGAGTACAAAGTACAAGTAAAACTAGAATAAAGTATAAGTAAGAAATAATAATAAAATAAACGAGATCATATGACATGAAATGTATAGAAGCATTGAGAATAATATTTATAAGTAGTCGTATATCATGTTTATTTGATAAAGAGTTGTATTTATTTATTCTCCATGATGTCAGAGTAAGTAAGTGAATGTGCTATGTTTATTCCATGATGTTAAAGAGTATAAATTGACATGTTTTTACCCTTTTATGTACCCTAATGCGTTCTACGACTTGTATAAATGTTATATATGATTTATGCATGATTTATATATGATTATATGAGCTATAAAGTACGTTTATATGTATGTTTAATTGCTATGATGTATATGTAATTATTGTATGAGATATATATGTTATATTGAGTATATGTATTGCTTTTATGATGCGTTAAATTGTTTATGTGAGTATATGATATATATTATGATGAAATGATCTGAATGAATTAACTCTGTCACTCGGTAAAAGTTAAAAAATGTTCTGAAAGATATTCTGGTGCTCTGAAAGATCTCTGTTAACTCTGAATGATTTCTGATAATTAAAAGACGTTCTGAAAGATCTCTGAAACTCTGAAAGATTAAAATACCCTGTAGCCTTCAGCTTGTGATGAGTGTTGTAGGGAGTGGTGGCATCCTCGGCTGCAACTCCTTCACTTGAGGAAGGTGAACTGTACCCCCTCTTCCCCGTATGTTTTAGGATGAGCTCATACCTAGGGGCCGGATTGTAGGAGTAAGGATGGGAGGGAGGCTTTGTCATGTCTAACAGCTTCAAAGTAAAAGTTAATGATAAGATGCTCTGAAAGAAAGTTCTGATAAATGTTCTGTTATGTTATATTTTCCCTGATTGTGATAGAAGCACATAATACACTACACACGGGCCTTTAATTATGATATGTTATATGAATTAATAAAATGGACAAGATGCACTTAGGTAAGACGTTCCGGGGAAAGATTGATTTTCAACTTATATCCGAATTGAACTCATTCATGCTTCACTTATTTTATAATTAAACCCGGGGCGGCTTCCTCTACTGAGTCACTTCCCAGTGCTCACCCTATGTTTTTCCCACCTTTTAGAGGAGCAGACAGAGCAGGATGTCGGAGCACACGAGGAGCCCGTTCAGACTTAGTTTATGATATAGTTCCCTAGATATTAGAGACATGTTTTATTTCCTTATCAGATGTTATGACTTTTATGCTTCCGCTACGTTTATTTATTTATTATGTTTTCTGAGTCCGGACCTTTGTTAGCCGGCAGCTATTTATTTACTCATATTTATGGTGGAATCTCATAGGTCACAGTTTTTGGCTTATGGGGTGAGACCTAGTATTTATTTCATGTTTGTTACTTGATGAGAGTTATTTATATGATGTAGTATTTTCGTAGATGTTTGTATAGCTTATTAGTATCGTTGTATTTATGCGCCAGGCCCTTATTTTCTATACCGCAAATGATTTTCGAAAATTTACTCCTGCCTATTTTCCGCGTATTATATTTTAAATATAAAGATAAAACATGATATCAGGAGGTAACCCTTATTAAATTGCCTAAAATGACTTAAGCATTAAGGGCTTTCTAGTAGGGTGTTACACACACCAGCCACTTCGGTGGTAGTGGCCTCAAAAAGATCAGTTGTGGATCCTTCTGGTTGTTTGGGCTTGGGCATTTTAAGGGAGCTTCCAGCATCCTCAGTGCGATGCTCTACCCGGAACCTTGACCCATCCTCTTCCCCATAGGAGGAATCAGTAGTGTTTCCACCAAGTCCTTGGATATCAGCTCGGACTAGGTAAATGTTGCCAGAGGGAGAGGAGTGGTTTGGTGTTTCTTTCTCTTGCTCAGCATCAGCATCAGCAGCAACAGTAGTAGTAGTAGTGGTGACAGCAACGATTTCTTTTCCCATCTCCCTTGGAGGGCTTTTTTCTTTTGGAAACTCAGCTCCTTGCTGAGAAGGTTTCTTGGAGGCCTTTGAGGAAAGACCTTCTCCTTTATGTTGTTTTCACTGATAATTTAAGGAATAAAGGAGTTTAGTCTTAGGTCGAGTAGAAATGGAGGAAGGTTTAATAAAAGAAGGAGGAGTTCGAGTGTAAGCTTTTACCAGCCGTCTGCGCTTTCTTTTACTTTCAGCTGGGACATCTGGGATCTTGGAGACGGGAGATGTAGGAATCTTCCTTTTCCGAACCAAGGGTTGCTCACCTGAGATAGTATGTTCCGAGTCTTCAACAATTTCCTCCTGGTCCTTGGTCTTCTTCTGAGGAGGGGTTTTCTGAGCTTCCTCAGAAGCCATACTCCTTGTGACCCGTGTTGGTGAGGAGCGAGCCACTGATGGGTGAGCGTCGCAACTCCCATAAATTTAATTATTTATAAACCAAGTTCCCCTAATATAGTTTAGTGGAAACCAAGGTCGTCTCTCACAATGAATGGCTAAGGATGTAATACACGAGACTAGTCGTATGAGGGTTGTCACAAATTCGGGGGTTTTTGTTTGCAAGAAAAATAACTTGGAATAAATTAGGAATGATAAAAAGCAGTGGTTTATGAGGTAGAACATTCATTAGGGCGTTTATCATTGGCTACAAAAGAATGCATGAGTTGATATTACGCTAGAGTTAGATCTAACCCTATTGTTGTGATTCTAAGAGTTGATTGCCTAGAACAAGATTAATCAGTGAGATCTCACCTTTAGTTTCGTTTTCAACAATCTTTAAAGCCAATCACATTAATCTAATTAAAGAGACTAATCAGCCAATTAATTAATCATTACCAATTCCTGATATGCCATGCATCAATTAATCAATTAACACACAAACACATGCCAATGAATTAGCCTAACTCAATCGAGTAAGCCAAGACAAAGGTTTAACACACAATTTAAGATCTCAAATTATATGCCAAGGTTTGATAATGAAAACTTATGCAAGATTAAGAGCAAAGCCTCAATTTACCCTAATGATGTTCATACCCTCATAAACCACCAAGAGACTTAGTTACTCACGGAGGAAATATAAAGGCAGAAAATAAATTGGAATTAAAAGCAAAGATGGAATGAAGAAATTAAACAACTTGAACAATAAAGAGAAAAGTAAAGAAAATAAATGCAAATTGGAAAAATGGAAAAACGAATAACTGAATTAATGAAAAGAGTAACTTACAAAACCCAAAGGGCTTGACGAATAACGTTAGAAATAACAATGGAGGAGCTAGAGCTAAACTAGGAAAAGAAGATGGAATCCTAATGGAGAAATAAACTCTAACTAAAAAGCCTAGGGTTAAAAAGTAAGAGACTAGGAAAAGAAAATAGTAAGAAATTGCAGGTGATGTGAAGAGGAGATGTGTTTTCTGATGCATTAGTCTGCTTTATATAGAGTGAGCAACCCCCAAACCCTAGCTAATTGGGCCCCCAGCTCGGCCTTGCAGATAGGTCCCTGCTGTAACAGAATTGCGGCGCGGCGCTGGGGCGCTGATAGCTCGCTAGGGCGCTGATGCCGAGCACGTGATGAATTCTGATAGGGTTCGGGCGCTGGGGCGCTCGATGCCAGTCCTGGATTCCACTGCTCCGCTTCTTACTCAGTTCCTGATGTCTACTGCTCCAATAATTTCTATGACCTGCAACAAAAATATAAAATACCCAAGATCAAGTGCAAGGGTCATCCTTGAATTGCAAAAACATCATAAAACATATTACTTTAGCCTTTATTTTCATTAAGTCCCAAATAATTCCAAATTGTAATAAATACAATAAAAGGCTAAAATAGAGTAAAGAAATGCATACAATCATCCAAATTAAGGGCATAAAATATTGGCAAAAACCACGTTATCAAATATCCTCACACTTGAACAATTGCATGTCCTCATGCAAAAGCAATGATTCCACGCATCTCTAAAAGTAAAGCAATGGCTAACACATCCTAACACCTATGTCCTAAAAGAAAAACAAAATACTACAGATGATGGAAAATTATTAAAAACAGCACACCTTGGTCAAAATTATGCAACACCCACAATCATATTACAAGTTGGCATTCAAAGAAATCTATGAGTTAAGAGAATTAGTTCATGTTATGCAAAGTTGGTTGATTGGCCCTCACCAGTGTGTTTCTCTCTCAATCACTCAGTGTTTTGGCTAAGCACTCAATTTGATAAAATACACAAGTATTCACATTCCATAAATTTGCTATACTCCTAACATTGCAATTCCACAAACATGATGCATCAAGAGGTCTTTTCAGGGTTGTAACGGGGCTTGGGACAGGTGTGGCATATATGAGAAGTGGACTTAATTCCGAGAAACTAAGACTTCATGGTTTGACTGATCCCAGATGAATTCCATTAAAGAAAAAGATGGAGAGAGAGAAAGATGGAGGGAAAAGAAACACCCAAAATCAATAAACCCATAAAATTCTTAATTTTAACATTCCCAAGATTCCCAAATAATTTCACAGTAATTCCCAGGAACCCAACAACCTTTATTTGCAAAATTCACATATTTTTCTTTGATTTTTCTGCATTTTTCGATTTTTTTTTAATAAATTCATCATCTCAATTCCTTTGGCAATTGAAACGAGGTGGAAAAGAAAATAACAGAAGACCACTTATGTACAAAAGCTACCTTTACAATTATATTCCCATACCTTACAGTTTATTCCAATGCACAATTCAACCCAATTTCCCCACACTTAAGACCTTTGCCCAACAATCAAACCATGTCCTCCTAGTTCCTCAGAAGGGATTTTTCATTGTTTTTCGACCTTTGACTTGTAATGAGCTTAGTAAACAATAAAGGGATAAAGGCTCAAATTGGCTACAAACAATGGGAATTGTGTATCGGTTGGCTATTTGGCTAAGTGGCTTTTAATGCAAAAACAAAATTATGCCTCAATCACACGCAACATGTATAAAACGCAAAACAAGAATCAAGCAAATTCAGGAATAACAAATACAACTGTGTGTGTGCTCACAGAAAGAAAGTGATCAATTGATGTATTTAATCACAATAAGGCTCAAATCTCACAGGTAATCCTAACAATCAATCAGAGATAACACAAACAATTCAAACTCATATGGGGTAACATGCCAACATTTCTGAGTTAAAATCAAAGGGTAAAGCAATTTCAGACCAAAAGGTGCTATAAAGAAAACTAACCAATCATTTACCTAAAAACACATAAAAACAAAAGAAAACAAAAGAAAAGAAAAAGAGTTAGGCATGAAAATATTTACAAAAGCCAATTTATTTTTCTACACCCTCCTCACACTTGAATGAGACACTGTCCCTAGTGTCAACAGTTTAAAGAACAGAGAAAAGGGTATAGAAAGGACCTGCATAGGACTCAATCGTCCTCTGAACCATCGCTATCCTCGTCATCATCCTCCTCCTCCTCGGCCTCATCATCCTCATTGATAACGTGTTTTTTGCCGATATTTTATGCCCTTAATTTGAGCAATTGTATGTAATTCTTTACTCTATTCTTAGCCTTTTGTTGTGTGTATTACAATTTGGATTTATTTGGAGATTAATGAAAATAAAGGCTAATTGAATATGTTTTATGGTGTTTTTGCAATTCAAGGATGACCTTTGCACTTGATCTTTGGTATTTGGTGTTTGTGGTGTAGGTCATACCAATTATTTGAGCAATGGACATCAGAAACAGAGTAAGGAAGCGAAACAGTTGATTTCTGCTCAGGATCGGGCGCTCTGGCCCCCTATGGGCGCTCTGGCCCCCTACGGGCGCTCGGGCACACGTAGCAACATTTTGACGGCAAGGGCCAATCTGCAAAACCGAGTTGGGGGCCCAATAGCTAGGGTTTTGAGGCTGCTCACTCTATATAAAGCATGCTAGTGCCTCCAGAAAACACATTTCTTCATCACTACTTCCACACCTCTTCACACCTTTTCATATCTTCTTATTCTTCAAACCCTAGGCTTTTGTTTTCCCTTTTAGTTAGAGTTTTTCTCTCATTAGGATTCCACCTTTTTCCTAGTTTTTGTTCTCTAACTTTCTCCACTCTTTTTCCATTGTTTACTTTCAACGTTATTCGTCAAGTCTTTTGGGTTTTGTAAGTTACTTTCAGAATTAATTCAGTTATTCGTTCTTCATTTATTTTCTCAATTGCATTTTACATTCCATTAATCCTTATTTTCTTTGTCTTTCTCTTTATTGTTCAAGTCAAGTTATTTTCTTCCATTCCAAACTTATTTTAATCCAATTTATTTTCTGCCTTTATATTTCCTCCATGAGTAACTAAGTCTCTTGGTGGTTTATGAGGGTGTGAACATTATTGGGGTAAATTGAGGTCTTGCTCTTAATCTGCATAAGTTTTCATTATCAAACCTTGGCATATAATTTGAGATCTTAAATTGTGTGTTAAACCTTTGTCTTGGCTTGCTCGATTGAGTTAGGCTAATTCATTGGCATGTGTTTATGTATTAATTGATTAATTGATGCATGACATATCAGGAATTGGTAATGATTAATTAATGGGCTGATTAGTCTCTTTAATTAGATTAATTAATGTGATTGGCTTTAAAGATTGTTGAAAACGAAACTAAAGGTGAGATCTCACTGATTAATCTTGTTCTAGGCAATCAACTCTTACAATCACAACAATAGGGTTAGATCTAACTCTGCGTAATTAATCAACTCATCCATTCTTTTGTAGCCGATGCTAAACGCCCCAATGAATGTTCTACCTCATAAACCACTGTTTTTTATCATTCCTATTTTATTCTAAGTTATTTTTCTTGCAAACAAAAACCCCCCCAATTTGTGACAACCCTCATACAACTAGTCTTGCGTATTGTTTTCTTAGCCATTCCTTGTGAGAGACGACCCTGGTTTCCACTAAACTATATTAGGGGAACTTGGTGAAGGTGTATTTGTGCACGAGAAGGGGGGTTGAATCGTGCTTGTTTTTAAATTTTGCTTCTTAAAACATTTCTTAGAAAGCTGTTTTACTCAGAAAGTGGAATTTTGAGTTAGCAGCGGAATAAGCTTTCTGAGAAGGTTAAGATTATGAAAACTTTAACTTTCTGAGAAAGATTCCTTCTGAGTAATTTAAGAAAGTTATGTATAAGTTGTTTCTTAAACCCTTTCTAAGTTTGTCTTGATATATTAATTCAATTCACGAACAGATTAAAATGCATTAAATGATTTTCTCAAAAATAAGAGTTTGAGGAAGAAAAGCTTAACACAAGGAGATTTTTATACTGGTTCGGTTCTAACTAACCTACTCCAGTCCTCAACCTTCAGTTGAGAGTTTCTTAGATATTCTTCTTTTCGTGCCTTCTCGGACAACACTGCCTTTACCACATAAAGGACTTTCACCACCTCACAACTCGAAGTGGATTTTCCTTGCCTCCAACACTAGAGGACTTTCCTTGCCTTAACTTAATTAAGGACTTAACCTTGACTCACAACAGAGGACTTGATTGTCTTAAACACTTAAGGACTTGAACTTTGCCTCAAACAATCGAGGACTTGAAACTGCCTTCAAAACAGCGAAGGACTTAGTGTTTTTTGAGTGAAGTTTGATTTTGAAAACAACTACTAAGATTAAGATACAGACTTAGTTTTCTCTTAGTAGACTTCTAGATTTAACTTACAAACGTAAGAATTTACACCAGTACAAAGGTAGAAGATTTTTCGCAAAGTTTGAAGAACAATTTAATTTAAAATTGTCTTTCTGAGAAAGTTCTAAGTTTTTGCAAATGATTTTCAATTCAGCAGAGTTTTGGCACGTTTAATCAAGAGTTTTTGGCGCAAGAATTTTCGTCACAATGCTCTGCAATTGAACTCATATATATAGGCCTTAAAGAGCCGCGAAAATAGAAGCTTTCACTTTGTTTATGTGGCTGTGTCTAGCTCAGAACGGCTCCCTGCTACTGTCAGCGCGAAATGAGGAACTTTTCTGACTTGTACAGTGCGCGTGTTCCCACTTCCTTGGCTTGTTGTAACGAGCTTTCTGAGATTGAATGCAGAGTCCCTTGAGTCTTGATACTTGGTTGCTTCTGAGTCCAACTTTCTGAGAGTTGTACGGACTTCTGAGGCGAACCTTCTGAGGGAAGACCCTTCTGAGAATCACCAGTTGTCAGGTCTTCTGAGACCTTTCTGAGGCGACAGTGTTCTTCACTCAGAACTGCACTTTCACCTTTTGCGTTTCTTGAGCATCCTTTCTGATGTCTTTCACGCTATGATTTCTTCTTGTAATTCATAAGGTTACTCGTTGTTTGTCTTGATCTTACTCATGGAGTTGCAAAGTTTTAAGCTTTCTGAGACACTTAGCACACATATTAGCAATACCTTGAGTAAAATTTTATACTTATGACTTACTTTGTTATCATTAAAACTTTCTATCTCTCTAAGAGAAATACATCAATTTCTCTCAGAAGGGTTCTGGAGCTTACACTTAGTTTATAAATAATTAAATTTATGGGAGTTGCGACGCTCACCCATCAAATTTTTGGGCAAGAACTCGGAAAGCAAAATGCTCGAATGAGGCATGTCTTTGCATATTCATAGCTAGTGAAACTAGCCGTTGCCCAAAAAGTTACCGTTGGTAACTTCTTAGAAGGCATCCTTCTGAGAGAAGAGATCCTTCTGAGAAATGAACTTTCTGATAAGTATTATCAGACGATATCCTTTTTGAGAGGAGTAGTCTTCTGAGAAACTTTTCTCAGTTCAGAAAGGGTTTCTTCAGTCTTTGATCACATTGCTCCGAAGCTAGTCTAGTTTGTGTCTTAGATTCTAGCCTAGGACTAAGGGGAGTTTCTAAGAAAACATTTTCAATGAATAGCTACTTAGAAACGTCTTAGATTCAGAAGCTCCTTCAGAACATTAAATCGATCTTCGGGTAAGGGCTTTGTAAATATATCTGAGATTTGATCCTCAGTATTTACAAATTTGATTTCAACATCACCCTTTTGCACATGATCCCGTATGAAATGATGTTTAATATCAATGTGCTTAGATCGAGAATGTTGAATTGGATTCTTAGCTAAGTTAATTGCACTAGTATTATCACATAGAATGGGAATTTTCTCATACCTTAGCTGATAATCCTGCAATTGGTTCCTTATCCAAAGCATCTCAGTGCAACAATTTGCTACAGACACATACTCAGCTTCCGCGGTTAATAATGCAATGGTGTTTTGCTTCTTGCAAGACCAAGTGATCAAGCATTTGCCAAAGAAGCAGCAACAACCACTTGTGCTTTTGCGATCAATTCTATCTCCCGCATAATCCGCATCGCAATAACCTAGAACATCAGAAGAACAACCTTTCTCGTACCAAAGACCAAGATTAGTAGTTCCACTTAGATATCGTAATATTCTTTTGACGGCAATTAAATGCGATTGCTTGGGTTTAGATTGAAATCTAGTGCAGATACCAACACTTAGTTCGATATCAGGTCTAGAGGCAGTAAGATAGAGAAGTGAGTCAATCATGCCTCGATAATTGCTTTCTGAGACCTTCTCACCATCTTCATCCAAGTCAATAACATGAGAAGGATGCATGGCAGTGCTCATAGGCTTAGCATGATCCATCAGAAACTTCTTCAGAAGCTCTTTTGTGTACTTCTCTTGGTGTATATATGTCCCTTCTGACTCTTGCTTGATTTGCAATCCTAGGAAGAATTTTAGTTCTCCCATCATGCTCATCTCGAATTCTCCTTGCATAAGCTTAGAGAACTCTTTGCAAAGGCGTTCATTGGTTGCTCCAAAGATTATGTCATCAACATAAATTTGCACAATCAAGAAGCTAGAGTCTTCTGAGAGGGTAAACTAGGTTGTGTCAACCTTTCCTCTAGAGAACCCGTTCTTAAGCAAGAAAGAGCTCAATCTATCATACCAAGCCCTAGGAGCTTGTTTTAGACCATATAGAGCCTTTGTAAGCTTAAATACATGTTTTGGGAATGAATCATTCACAAACCCAGGAGGTTGTTTTACATAAACTTCCTAAGAAAGGTATCCATTCAAGAAGGCAGATTTAACATCCATCTGATAGAGTTTGAAACCTTTGTGTGCAGCAAAAGCTAGCAACAACCTTATAGCTTCCAATCTTGCGACTAGAGCAAAGGTTTCATCGTAGTCTATTCCTTCTTGTTGGTTGTACCCTTGAGCAACCAATATGGCTTTGTTTCTCACGACTTGACCTTTTTGATCAAATTTGTTGTGAAACACCCACTTAGTCCCAATGACACTTTTGCCTTTGGGTTTCTGGGTTAGTTTCCAAACTTGATTCCTCTCAAATTGGTCTAGCTCCTCTTGCATAGCATTTACCCAGCTAGGATCATCTAACACCTCTTCTATGGATTCTGGTTCTAGTTCAGAAACCATAGAAAGATTTGTGTAGTTCCTTCTGGTTCTCATACCTTGCTCAGGATCATTATGAACATCATTCTGAGAGATGTTTTTCAAGTCTCTTGAACCTTTATATCCCTTAGGAGTAGGGTTCTGAGAGTGTTGCACAGAAGGTTCTCTTTCTGAGTCATCAGAAGCTTGACCTTCTGAAAATCTAAATTCCATTTCGAAGGGAGAAGTAGATTCATCAGGTTCTGGAGCTTCAATGATGATCTTACATTTTTCTTTGGATGGAGATGATTTTCCCATTGATTGGGGATCATTCTCATCATCCTCAAGAGTTTCCTTTTCGGCTTTCTTAGAAGAGATGTTGAGTTTCTCAAATTCTTTTTCTAAGTCAGCAACCTTCTGAGACATATCCTTACTAAGTTCTTTGAACTTAATATGAATTGTTTCCTCAACACATTTACTCCTCTTTTTATATACCCTTTAAGCTTTAGAGACGGAGGAATATCCTAGGAATACACCATCATCGGATTTAGGATCAAACTTTGCAAGTTTGTCCCTTGTATTGAGTATGAAGCATGAAGAACCAAAAACATGGAAATATGATATGTTGGGTATTTTATTCTTCCAAAGCTCATAAGATGTTTTCTTCATAATTGGTCTTAGAAAGACACGATTATGAATATAGCATTAAGTGTTTACAACTTCAGCCCAAAAACCTTTAGAAAGACCACTTTCTAAGAGCATTGTTCGAGCCATCTCTTGAAGGCTTCGATTCTTTCTTTCAGCCACTCAATTTTTCTGGGGAGTTCCGGGAGAATAGAATACATGAGCAATGCCAAAGTTTTCACAAAACTTTTCGAAAACATGGTTCTCGAATTCACCACCATGATCAGAACGTATGGTATGAATATGAGAATCCTTTTCAATTGAAACTCTTTTCGCAAAGGTTTTGAATTTTTCAAATGTTTCTTCCTTAGAAGCTAGAAAGAATACCTATGTAAATCTATAATAATCATCCACTATGACAAGACCATAGCGTTTTCCAGAAAGGGAAGCCGTTCTAGTTGGTCCAAAGAGATCCATATGAACCAGTTCAAGTGGTTTCTTGGTAGAGACACCACTCTTGCTTGGGAAAAAAGCTTTGGTCTGTTTTCCCTTTTCACAGAAGTCGCAGGTAGCATCCTTCTACTACTTAAGATTGGGAAGGTCCTTTACAAAACCTTTATGAGAGAGCTCAGAAAGTAGTTTCATGTGGGCATGACCAAAATTCTTATGCCAAAGTCACTTGTCATCTTGGACAGAGACAAGGCACTTCACATTTTGATCCTTCAGATCATCTAGATGGATAACATAGATGTTAGCAACTCGTTTTCCTTCTAGAACGATCTTGCCGTCAGTGAGATTAATCACGTGGAAATATTTGGCATAAAACTCAACCTTTAAGCCTTTGTCACAGAATTGAATAATGCTTAAGAGATTGTGAGTTAAACCATCAACTAAGAGTACATCAGAGATTTGGTGAGAATTATCCTTACCAACATCTCCTTTTGCAGTGACTTTTCCCTTAACTCCATCACCAAAGCGCACGGTTCCTCCTTTCTTGGGCTTGAGGTTTCTGAACCAATGCTTGCTTCCGGTCATGTGCTGGAGCAGCCACTGTCCAAGTACCACTACTCATCTTAGTGGTGGAGCAGTGCTTGTTGATGCACCTACAGACACAAAGTTAATAGATTTAGGTACCCATGCCTTGTTGGGTCCTTTCTTGTTAGCTTTCTTGACCTTTTGTTGTCTGTTTTTCTTAGAAGGGATACAGTTCTGAGACTCAGAAACTTTTTCTTTGCCCTTTTCGGAAGCTTTTGCTTTCTGAGAAGTCTTACTCTTCTG
This sequence comes from Aeschynomene evenia, assembly GCA_013621005.1. Taxonomy (NCBI): domain Eukaryota; kingdom Viridiplantae; phylum Streptophyta; class Magnoliopsida; order Fabales; family Fabaceae; genus Aeschynomene; species Aeschynomene evenia. The sequence continues at coordinate 87,720 of RYYW01000090.1, read as the reverse complement.
AGAAGAGTTAGTCTTCTAAGAAAACTAAGCTTTCTGAGATTTTGTGTTTCTCTTAGCCTTCTGAGGTAGAGAGGTTTTTCCTTTTTCAAGCATAGGGCAATTCTCAGATCGATGTCCCTCTTTGAAACATGTTATGCACATGCGAGGTATCTGATTCAAAGATGGATCAAGATCATGGGGTTCAAAAATTTCTTCATATCCTAAACCGCTTTTATCTTTATAAGGTCTTTGACCTCCAAGCAAAAGGCTTAGCATCTTCCCACTATTGACCATCTTTACCAGATCAGAAGTAAGAAGTTCATTGGTCTTTTGTAGCTCTGTTAAGGCTAGTTCAGCCTTTTCTACAGTTACAGAAGACATGTCTTCTAAGGCTTGATAAAGTTCGTGACTTCTCAGATATCTATCTTTGAAGTCATCTCTTTTAAGCTTTAGATTTCTTACTTCTTGATTTAGCTTTACATTTTCAGCTTCAAGTGTTTTAAAAGACTTTTTAAGTGAGCTGAAATTGTTAGCTAATTCATTTGAACCTTTCAGAAGCTCATCATAGAGTTCTGAAAGTTCATCATATGAGTAGGAAAGAGGAGGAGAGTTAGGTACCTCTTCTGACTATTTTGTTTCCAGAATAAAGTCGTCGTTGGCCATGAAGCATACGTTGGCTTCTTCGTCACTTGCTTGTTCTGAGTTTTCTTCTTCTAAGTCGCTCCAAGTAGCAGCCATTGCCTTATTCTTTTTGGGTATGAATTTCTTCTTACCCTTGTTCTAAGGACAATCAGTTCTGAAATGTCCTTTCTGCCCACATCCGTAGCAGGTGGCTTCTGAGGCTTTAATCTTTCCTTTCTTGGAGACAGGTTCCTTGCTCTTGCTTGGTCTGTTTTTCCAAGATTTTCTCATTTTCCTTACTAGCAAGGAGATATCATCATCCTCAGACTCAGAATCTGGCTCGTCTTCAGATTCAAAACTTTCAGCAGCTTTGAGTGCCTTAGAAGGTTTCTTCACTCGACTCCTAAGAGCAAGTCCTTTCTGAGGCTTAGAGGAAGAAGGTCCACCCAATAAACCTTCTAAATCAATCTCGTGAGTTCTGAGAGAGGCAAACAAAACATCTAACACAAGTTGGTTTAGATCCTTTGCTTCTTGGATTGCTGTGACTTTAGGACGCCATCTGGAGGAAAGGCTTCTGAGAATCTTCCTCACCATCTCAGCATTTGAATAGGTCTTTCCCAAGACTTTCAGTTGATTGATGATGTGGAGGAATCTTATTGACATGCTGTCAATAGTTTCGTCCTGCTGCATGCTGAATGACTCATACTTGTGTATGAGCATGGAAATCTTGGTTTCCTTTACTTGATCGTTCCCCTCATGCAGCATGTGAAGTCTCTCCCAGATCTCCTGAGCCGTATCACAAGATACGATTTTGTCATATTCTACCTTTGGTAAGTCACAAAGGAGAATATACTTGGCTTTGAAATTGAGTTGAATTTTCTCCTTCATATCTTGTGTCCACTCATCCTTGGGAACTCTTCTTGTATACGTTCTTGGTGCTGGAGGTGCAGATCCTGGTTCTGCCTCTGCTGCAACAACAACTTGCTCTGTTATGGTTTGTAGAGCCTGATAATCACCATTCTCAATTCTGTCCCATAGGTCTAGGCTTGTGTGCCTGATAAATAGTGTCATCCAATCGCGCCAGTAATCAAAACTATCTCCAAGGAACATTGGAGGTCTGTTGCTTGATGCTCCATCAGATACAAATGCAGCTGGTGAGTCCATTCTTCCTTCTTGGATCTTTTTGCCTTAACACGGTTAAGTGCTCAACCCTTAAGGCCTGAGCTCTGATACCAATTGAAGGTATATTTGTGCACGAGAAGGGGGGTTGAATCGTCCAGTTTTAAAAATTAAGTTGTTTAAAACTTTTCTTAGAAGGATAATGTTCTCAGAAAACTGTCTTTAAGTGTTAGCAGCGGAATAAGGTTTCTGAGAAGGTTAAGGTTATTGATCAACTGCCGAATTGAATCAAATTAAAAACTAGATAACTTGTAGACAAGTGGAATACCTAGGTCGTTTTCCCAAGGAACTCAAGAAATGAAAAGTGATTATGCAAGGTTAGGTTTGGGGATTTTAGCATAGAATTTCAGAAATGAGAAAATTCAAACAGGATTTTAATCAAATAGGTAGAAGACACTAGCTCAAGGAATTCAAATTGTAAAGCATATATCATTGATTCATTATCCTCTCATGATCCTTTCAAGAATTAAATTGAATTTCAAATCCAAATTCAAATCTGAATTTAGATCAAGTCTTATGAAAATCTTCAAACATTCATCTTAACACACTTGAATTAAATCTGAAATCTCAAAACCTAACTCAAGGTATCAAGATTGAAGCTCAACAATTCAATTCTCTAGATCAGAAATCTCTAAATCTATATGTTCTCTCAACTTAAGTTTATTGATCAATAACTCAGAAATCTCTAGAATTATTAATCAATTGGATTCATAATTCAAGAATTAGAAAATCTTCATAATTCTTGAATCATAAATCAAGAAGAGGTGAGAAGAGAGAATTCGAAATTCTTGAATGAATCATGAAAGAAATGCAAGAATACCTCAATCACATAGCTAATCTTAATATCTTTTACAATCCTCCATCCTCAAGCTAGCTATGATCTTAGTTCTCCATGATCATGGAGAAATCAGCAAGAAGAAAATGGGAGAAGAGAGAAAAACGAAAATGAGAGAAACTAGAGAGAAAATGTAATTCTAAGACTTGAATTGTAAAAAAAAAATGTAAAGTGTTCCCTCCAAGTCTGATGTAGGACTTAAATAGACATAAAAGAAGGTGGAAATGTCTAAAAAGCCCATACACTAAACAATTACAACACATAAGGCAAGGGTACAATGCACAATGCACAAAATTATGACACTTAAGGCAACACAGCAAGGCTAAGCTTCTGCCCGAAATATTGCAGCCAATATCTGAAGCCTATAATGGATGATTCTGCCCTCGAGCCCTGAAGAAAAGTTGTAGCTCTATGTCTTAGCTTTCCATAGCCACCAAGATCATCCAATTCCAGTAAGTATAGCTCCAGATATAAGCAAAATACTGACTGCTGCTCCAGATTGCTGTCACATTCGCTGCAGCAACTTTGAGTCAACTTTTGAGCTTGTTAGAGGCTTCAATTGCTTTCGCGCTATGAAGATGAAATGAAGCCTTGTGCCTTAGCTTTCCAATGCAACTGAAATGGGGTGATTGCAACATCTGTAGCTCCAGCTATGGCTTCTGCAACACTTGCTGTCCAGGATTGCTGTCCAGAATGCTGCAGCAAGATTGACTCAACTTGAAGCTCCAATTTGGAATCCTTATGGTCCGAATCAGCTTTCGAGTTCTTCATCAACTTTGTAGACCTGTGTCTAAGCTTTCCAACAAGACAAAGAACACAAAATTCCAATTTCTAGAACTCAAGTTATAGGCAAATTACAGAATAGTGTCACAAAGCACGAAATGCTGAGAAAATGCACAACGTTCCAATCAAGTACCAAATGCCTAATATGATGCAAAAGTTGCTCATTCATCTCAAAAGTGGTCAAATTACATGCATACAAGAGGGAAATAATCAATACAATTATTGCTATATCAGTTATGAGAACTTTAACTTTCAGAGAATGCAGTCTTTCTGAGTTTATGAGAAGTTTGTTTTAAGCATATCTTTCAAAACTTCTTTTGAAATAAACTTTATGAGTTTTCAAAATGATTCTTCTTTTGAAATCCTGTTTAGAGTTTTCTCAAAGATGAAGTAATTAAAAGAGTAGAGAGAAAAGCTTGACACGAGAGATTTTTATACTGGTTCGGTTCTAACCAACCTACTCCAGTCCTCAACCTTCAGTTGAGAGTTTTGTTGGATATTCTTCTTAATGTGCCTTCCCAGACAACACTGCTTTTACACTTAAAGGACTTTCACCACTTCACAATCTGAAATGGATTTTCCTGCCTCAACCCGAGGACTTAACTTGCCTCCAACACCAGAGGACTTAACTTTGCCTTTAACACTGATGGACTTTCACTTGCCTCACACTAGAGGACTTAACTTGCCTCAAACAATCGAGTACTTTTTGAAGGTAGTGAAACGTGAGAAGGGGGTTGAATCACGTTACACCAACAAATCCTGTTTCTGAAAATTACTAAAACATAAAGATCAAGTCTTTGACTTGTCTTGCTGATAGGGTATCGGCAAGTGCATCGAATCGTTCAAGTAATAAAACCACGGTGAGTGGGTATCGTTCCTACGAGGATTAAAGAACCGAGCAAAAATTCTTTAAATGAGTTTCTAATTAGACGACTCGAATAAAGTTTAATGAATGAGAACACAATGTAAATTCAAAAACTATTGAATGTAAAAATGCAGTAAACGTTTAATGAAAATTCAATGAATAAAGGGTTAGGGTATTGGGTTCACGTATTTTCTGAAGTTAATAAAACATTTGCTTGCCTTTGTATTTTAAACCTCAATTTAATGAACGAATCTTAAGTTGTCAATTCCAATTCCTTGGTAATTTAACACTTTTTCTAAGAATAATTAGTCAATCCCTTGATCAAATCATTTCAAAGAAAAGATAAAAATATTTTTACTGATTCAAAGTTCACAAAATCTTGATTCTATTCCTAGATATCAATCTTTCTGGCAATTTCCCTTAAGCCAATTCACAAATTTATTTTCCCAAATAATTACATGAATCCAAGATAAGTTGAAAGCGATTTTCCAATCCTCAGAACAACACAATACAAATAAGGTAATTGCTTGAATTGAATTAATAAAACTCAAAGGTTCACAAATATCAGATTAATTCATAGTAATACGATCCCCCTCATCATAACAGAGAGTTTAGTTGCTCATAATAAAAGAAAACAAAGCATAAAAATTGAAAGACATTTTTAAACACGAATAACTGAATTTATTAATAACCAAGAAACAGAGTACTTAAACAAAAGACAAAGATAAAAACCAAGATGCTTTTCTAAGCTTGATTCTAGTCCTACTTATAACCAAATAATCCTAGAATTCAAATTGTTCCAATCCCTAAAACAACGGGAATTAAGTTTGAAGATAAATTCAAAAAGATATGAAAAAATTTGCATTTGAAATGATCATGGATCGTGCGGCACAAATTGAGGTGTAAGCAGTTGAGATGAGGCGCGACACTTCAAGGGGCGCGAAACGTGGGAGATAATTTTGGAACGGGGCGCCACACGTAAAGCAGGCGCGGGGCGGCTCATTCCCGTATATTTCTTCAATTTGATTCTGTGTGCAGGGCGCGGGGCGTGTAACTGGACGCACGACGCCTGGGAAATTTCTGGAACGGGCGCGGAACGCAGGCACAGGCGCGAGGCGTGAGAAACAAATTTCGAACGGGCGTGAGACGCAAGATGCACGATGCGGGGACGGGCGCGGGGCGCCTGTATGCGGGAGTGAGGCGCGAGGCGCCCCAAACTTTTCTTCCATGCACGGATTGCTGGCGCCTTGCGCCCTGTAACTTCTTTTCTTGGGTGCGCGAGCTTCAATTCTTGGCATCTTGTGCATGCTTTACTACAAGGGTCATATGACCACTTTTCCAAGAGAATAGATGCTGGCATTTTTGCGCCTTGAATGTACAAAATGGTGCCTTGCTTTTGTATGTCTTTAATGGGTCATATGACCATGGCTTGCATGATGCTTTTCTTTCATTATTCCATGGGTCATATGACCCTTCCAAGGGCGCAGCATGATGGCGCCTTGCGCTTGGAATATTATGGTGTAGTGTCAATGCTCCTGATCATTTAAAAATTCCAAATTGCAACTCCAATTTTTCTACAAAATAAAATAAAAATATCAAATAATACATAAAAATACCAAGAATTAAAATTAACTCTAAACTAATTAAATTAATCTAAAATAAAATAAATACTAATAAAACTAAGATAAATTATTAGAAAATTATACTAAAAATTAACTAAAAATGTCAAGGCATCACTTGCATAGCGGAAACGATTGTTAGTAAATAAACAGAAACTTAACCTATAGACAAGGCTATTTAAGATCTTGAGAGTATATTTACTTTCAAGGTCTTCTAAATGATAAACGTTGAAACTTTAACCTTCAAACACTTAGACAAATAATGATGATGATTTTGCAAATGCTATATGTTGTGTATGCAATGATAAATTGTAAAAACAATTAAATAAAGAGTAAGGGAAGAGAGAGAGCACACACAAACTTTTTATACTGGTTCAGCAACGTGCCTACTCCAGTCCCCAGGATTCACCTGAGATTTCACTAACACCACCAACAACTAGGTGGACTTTCTTGCCTCTGCTACACCACAAAGGACTTCAACCTGCACCTTCACCAAGGTGACTAACTGCCTTTGAAAACCACAAAGGACTTTCCTTGCACCTCCAACAAAGGTGACTCACTGCCCTTGCTAACAACAAAGGACTTCAACCTTGCCTTTAACACCAAAGGACTTTCTACCCTTGCCTTAGTCCCACTAAGGTCTTTTGCCTTCAAAAATAAGGACTTTGTACAAAAGATGAAATCTTTAATCTAACAAGAACTTAGATGCAACTAAGTTTGAACCTTGCTTGCTTTTCTCTCAAAGGTAACTAGTATAAACTAGGATAGACACTAAAGTTCACTCTTTTGAGATGTGCAACCCTTAAACCCAATAAAAATCAAAACTTTGATAGGTTAGGAGTTTGGAGGTTTAAGATGAAGAGAAATTAGGATTCAATTCGACAGAGTTTTGGCACTTGTAAGCTTGTGTAGTCTCTTGTATTCTTGGGCATTGAGGTCTTCTATTTATAGGAAAAATAGCTCCTCAATTTCGAAAATAGGTAGCTTGATCTCCACCCTTGATTTGAATTTGAAATCTTTTGATCCAACGGTGAGAGCTCCTTGATTTGATTTGAAATTGATCTTACAAAAATAAGTAAGATCAAATAAGAGGAATTTTAATCTTGGCTCTTGATTCAAATATTTCCCTTTAATCCAAAGGTTCATATTTGATCTTAAATATGGAAACTTTATAACCAAGCACAAGAAATAAGGAAACTTCATCTTGGACCTTGATTTTGAATTGTGCCTTGATCTTGTGGTGTGCATTGCTTCATCATAATTTCCGAAAATCTTGCAAAAATATGCAAGCATTTTGCGCCACTTTTGGAGAGAGAAAGGCTAGGGTTTTTAGCTTTTCTTGCTCCACAAGTGTGCCTCCATGTTGGTACAAATTAGGATTTCGTAATTTCTCTTTTTTGAAAATCCTAAATCACCAAACATGGTCTTCCAGGGAATCTTCTGTAGGTTGATTCTTGAATCTTGAATATTCTTGAATCTTGAGACTTGAGATTCTTCTAAAATCTTGAGATTCTTCGGGATCTTGATAGAATCTTCGAGAGTCTTCTGGAATCTTCGCAGAATATTCAGGAATCTTCTAGTCTTGAAATTCCTGACAAAATCTTCTGAGGTCTTCTAATTTCGTGTAGTATCTTCAACAGAATCTTCTGGTCCCCACATGGAATCTTCTGGGAATCTTGTAGATTCATATAGAATCTTTAGGAGGCTCACAGAATTTTTTTAAAGTGTTCGTAAAAATATTCTGTTACTTAAATGCAAAATATATTCTAGAATAAATTCTAGATAATTATTTTTAAATCATTTGCATTTAATTCTCCATACAAGATCTTTCTAGATTTCCCACACATATATATATTTTCGAAATTATATATAATAATATGTAAAATAGAGATTTGATTTTGATTCTCTATTTATTAATGAACTTCGAAATATATATATATATATATATATAATTTTTGAAAATATGTATATATATATATATATATTATACATGAATATTTAAATAGAGATATTTGATAAAGCAGATTCTCTATTTAATTCCATGTATTTTCCATAAATAAAATTATGGGAAATCATAGAGTCTTCCATCCAAACTTTCCTTAATTAGAAAAGCTTTGACTTGGTCTTCAAAAATTAGAATTGTTTGTCCTCCAAGCCATATGTTGCGCCAACTTTGGTCTTATTGTAGTCAAGATGTGTCTTTTTATAATTTCAATTAATTAGATCCTAAAACACACTTAACAAACAATTAGTCCAACCAAATTAAAACGTTTATTTTAATTAAGAATTTTATCATTCAAAACCTTCAACAATGAAGTAAAGGGTTCTTGGAGCTAACAATCTCCCTCTTTTTGATGATAACAATTCCAATTGAAATAAAGGTTTTGATTTGATTACAAGAGAAAATATTTTCTTAAGACATGAAGCCTTAGGAAATTATTTTCAAATAAAACAAGATAATAATAAAAAGCAATAATATAAAAGAAGTAATGAAAACAAAAATTTAATTAAATTAAAAAAATAAACAAAAACATAAAACAAAATAAGACATAAAAGAAATTAAAGAACATAACAAGTGCAAGAACTTTAAAAAGAACTTAAAAATAAACTTTAAAAGAATTTTAAAAACATAGAAAAGGAATTAAGCTCCCCCTAGAGCTAGATAAGTTCTTGAAGTTCTTGGTCTTCATTCTTCAAAGTTCTTGAAAAAGTCTTCCTTTATCTTCAATAATCTTTTCCCCCTTTGTTTCATCAAAAAGGTCTTCAATTCTTGAGAATTCGAAGAAGATACTAAAACTCTTCAACGATCATTTCCCCTTGAGATGTTGAATTAAGAACAAGAGATTGATCGAAACCTATGAAGTGTAGTATTTTTCTGACTTTCTCGTTAGGAATGGTTTTCCCGTCAACTTGAAACATTTCAAGAACAGTCGTCTTGAGAGCTTCTTGGTCAAAACACATATGCTCCCCCTTAGTGAGACATTATTCTTTTTGTTGAGGAACCATGTGTTCTTCTCGATTTTCAATGACAAGAGGTATTGAACTTGGCCAATGAACGTCTTCTTCTTTTTCAGAGGTATCATGCACAAAAGGAGCATCACACTTGAAAACATACTCATCCACATCAAGAGATGGATTTTCTTCAAAGAACTTGTCAATGTATCGTTGTTATCACGGATGAGAGTGGAGTAGAAGTAGAAGTAGAAGTAGAAGAAAGATCATGTGTGCCAGAAGTTTCCTTTTTCAAAATAGGAGTGGGTGACCTCTTTTTCTCATTGTCCATGACATCATCGGCAAATGATACTCTTTTTTTTTCAATGATGATTGATTTTGAAAGATGAGATACGATGATGGACATATAAACTCAAATCTTTCCATATTTATCTTCTTGTCCACAAAAATTCGAGTAAGCAATCTTCCATAAGGAAGACTCGAATTTTTGAGTTTTGTAGAGTCAATCATAAAGTCAAAAAATAATCTTCCAAGATTGACCTTGATAGAAGCAAGAAGAAAGAATACGAGCATTGATTCTCTTGGGCTCATGTAGTTGTTAGATTCTTTTGTAGGAAGCAACAGTACTTCCCTAATAACTTGTAGAAGAATCTTTGCCATTGGACGCAAGTGATGTATTTTGATAGATAGAGGGTGTATTCTATGGTTGGTGCACAGAATTATCGAGACATCCTCTTCATCGATCTTTTCGTCATTGAACCATCTTGGCTTGTTGGTTATGATCACACCAATATCTTCAAACTCAAAAACACGATTGAATGTGTTTTCCGATACATTGAAAGGATGGCTTCCAATGTTGCTTACCCATCTGTGGTAGTGATCAAGCCTTAGAGAAGAATAGAAAGCCTTGACAGCCGTCAGATAGATTGGTTCATCCTTCATAATCAAAGAAAGGAGATTCCTTTGACTATTTAGAATGTCTTTAAGCTCTGGCATCTTGTCAAGAGTCAGTTTTTGTATAACCTTCTCAATGGATATATGTCTCATAAAAAAGAGTTGTTCAAATTTTTCTTGGGATTTTGGGTTAGAGAATACTCTATTTTCAGCATCCATACCATATTTTATATTGCAAACGAAGTTCATGATGCTTAAGGATTAATAGGATGTGTTTGAGGTTTGAGGTTGTGTATATGGGTATGTATATGTATAGCTTGTGCAAAGAAGAGAGAAAAAGGAGTAGAAAATAAATCTTTTTGTGTTTGATGGTTAATGGATGAAAGAATATATAGATAGAGAAAAGAGATGGTAGAATTCGAATTTTGTGAGGCAAAAAGGGAGGGAAAATCTCAAAAAATATTGTAAGGATTTTCCATCTGAATATCTGTCAAAAATACTCTTAGAAATAAGGCATTATATTTCAAGAAAGAATAAACAATATTTCCCAATATTATCATTTAATTTAAATGACAATAATTTGATAAAATAAAATTTATTTTTCATGAGAGAGAGAGATTTCGAAATTATATATGTAGGAAATAATGAGGATAAATCTAAAAAAATATAGTGTGGAAAAAATAAGGATATGTAATGATTTACCATAAAAGGTCTCTTCCACAAAATCTAGATTTACTCTAGATAATATCCATTTAAATCCAAATAAGAATAATCTTAATTTTCAATACCATTACTTAAATAATAAATAACAATATTTAAAAAATTAAAATATATTCACCATAAATGCCAATATATGGGGCGCATAATTGGTCCAATATGGCTCCTCTTGGATTTTAATTTTTCTTCCATGAGGCCCATGTAGAGACATGAGAGGCCCATTGACTTTATCAAAGCCCATAATTATTTTTGAGGCCCAATCATCTTAACATAAGCCTTTACGGCTTGCCTGAAGCCCAAAGACCATCAGTAGTTCGAGGCCCCATTAAGGCCCAAAACTCGTATAAGGCCTAAGGCCCATACGAAAGTCCATCAACTTTTTTTCATTACGGGTGGTCTTCATATAGTATTTAGCAATATTGTACATCCGGTTTCTTCAAATGATCTTCAGAAGGTCTTCATTTGAGGTTCAGAAAAATTTTTCGAAGCTCATATGTCTTGTGAAATAGTCTTCAAAAAGTCTTTAAACTCTTGAGACAAGCTCTACGCCTTCAAAAAAGATCTTAAATCACTTGAGACAAGCTCAAGGTCTTCAAAAATTCTTCAAACACTTGAGACAAGCCCAAGGTCTTCAAAAATTCTTCAAACACTTGAGACAAGTCCAAGGTCTTCAAAAAGTCTTCTTACACTTGAGACAAGCACAAGGTCTTCAAAAAAATCTTCAAACACTTGAGACAAGCCCAAGGTCTTCAAAAATTCTTGAAATTTGGCCCATGATGAAGAGAGGGGGCGCAAATTATAGTCTTCATAGGTCTTCAGTTGACTTTTTGTTGACTTCTGTAGTATTTGACTTTTCTGTTGACTTATGACTGTTGGCAAGTTGATTTTTTTCATCTTCTTGAATACTTACCAACTTTTGGGGAATACTTAACGCTTTTTAAATTTTCAAAAAGATTTTTCGAAAATAGTGTTTTTTAAAAGCTCTTTAGGTTAAGTAAACCTTTCAGCGTGCTAAAACGATCTTCAGCTAAAGGTTTTGTAAATATGTCAGACACTTGGTCTTCCATACTCACAAACTTTAACTCAATATCGCCTTTCTGCACATGGTCTCTAATGAAATGATGTTCAACATCAATATATTTAGATCTAGAGTGTTGAATGAGATTCTTAGCCAAAGCTATTGCACTTGTGTTATCACACATAACAGGAATTTTATCATACCTGAGATTGTAGTCATGTAGTTGATTTCTTACCCATAAAATTTGTGTTACACATCCAGCAGCAGCCACGTATTCTACTTCTGCGGTTGATAATGCAATGGTATTTTGTTTCCTGCAACTCCATGTGATGAGTGCATCCCCAAAGAACACACAACATCTACTGGTGCTTCTTCTGTCAACCGGGTCTCCGGCGTAATCAGCATCACAGAAACCTGTAACCACAGAGGAGATACCTTTCTTGTACCAAAGGCCAAGATTAGTAGTACCTGCCAAGTATCTAAGAATACGCTTGACTGCAGTTAGGTGAGACTGTTTTGGACAAGATTGAAATCTTGCACAAATGCCAACACTTAACTGTATGTCAAACCTAGATGCAGTTAAATAAAGTAGGGACCCGATCATACCTCTGTAGGTGCTTTCAGACACAGTTTCTCCTTCTTCATCCTTGTCAATGACTTGTGATGGATGCATAAGAGTTTTCATAGGACTACACTTGTCCATCATGAACCTTTTGAGAAGTTCCTTTGTGTACTTCTCTTGGTGAATGAGAGTTCCATCAGATTGTTGCTTGATTTGTAATCCTAGGAAGAACTTCAATTCTCCCACCATACTCATTTCGAACTCCCCCTGGATTAGATCTGCAAACTTTCTACATAGAGTTCGTTAGTAGCACCGAATACTATGTCATCAACATAAATTTGCATGATTAATAAATCAGTTATCAGTTAGAGTGAAAAGAGTTGTGTCCACCTTTCCACCAGTGAATCCATTCGTAGTCAAGAAGCTACTAAGTCTATTATACCAAGCTCTAGGAGCTTGTTTAAGACCGTATAACGCTTTAGACAAACGATAGACGTGCTCGGATAAGTTTCACTGATAAAACCTAGAGGTTGCTTGACGTAGACCACTTCACTGAGGACACCATTAAGGAATGTGGACTTCACATCCATTTGATATAACTTTATTCCTTTGTGTGCCGCGAATGCAAGAAGCATTCTAATGTCTTCTAGTCTCGCAACTGGCGTGAAGGTTTCGTCGTAGTCGATCCCTTCGATTGTACCCTTGTGCTACGAGTCTTGCTTTGTTTCTCGTAACCTTTCCGGATTCGTCCAACTTGTTGTGCAATACCCACTTTGTGCCAATAATCGTTTTGCTCTTGGGTTTCTGAACAAGCTTCCAGACTTCATTCTTTTCAAACTGTTCCAGTTCTTCTTCCATGGCTTCCACCCAACTGGGTTCATCCAATGCTTTTTGAACTGTCTCAGGTTCGATCTCTGAAACTAGTGCAGCATTAGATTGAAATCTCAAGGATCTTCTTGTTCTTATCCCATGAGATGGATCGCCAAGAACTTCATTATCTCTAACAGCTTTGAGATCGTTTATTCCGATTTTTCTTCTTAGAACGGGTTCTTGAACTTCAATAGACTCAACCCCTTGAGGAGTACAGGGTTCTTGAGCTACAATATTTCTTGGTTCATCTCCCCCTGAATTGGGTGTTTCCTTCATAATTTGATGATCATCTTCTTCAATAGTGGTTGATCATGGCTTTCGCAACCTTTGGTTGAGATAACCAGATTCTTCAATCTTTCTTCAATGTCATCTACATTATGATCAATGTCATACTTCAGTTCCTTGAACTTCTCCACTCACATGAATGCAAAGGCTTCACCTTTGAATATTTTCCTTGAGTACTTTGATGTAACTCCCCCTAGGCATGTGTATCCTTCTTGACTAATCGAAAAGTTTCAACATTTGGTATCCATAAACATGGTTTGACCAAAAGGTTTCACCTTTGTGATTCTTGATACTTGCAAACAAATGTTGAGGGTAAAAAAAATTTTTAGGACGAGGGAAAAGGTTACGGTGAAGGTTGTGTGTATGGGTGATGTGTTGAGAGGTTTGAGAAAGTTAGGAGATGAGTTGTGAGAACTTGGTTATGTGTTATGGTATATGGGAGGTTATACACGAAAAATATGAGATGAGGAGTGCTTATGAAGAGATGTTTGTGATAGAGATTGTGTGTAGAGATGTTGACTCTTAATATGGTTATCTTCAAAGTCATCTTGCCTTTTCTTGTCATCTTCCTCACATGAGTTGACGTAACGTCTGACTTTTGATATACTTTCGCGGAATTGAATTGTCCATATGACACTACTCTTCACTTCACATGAGAAGAGTAAGATCGAGAACTACAACTTCTCTTCACATGAGAACCTCGAAATGTGCCATTATGAGGTCCATTGATTTGCTTCAATTTCGTGGACATTTCTTTTAGCTAGACAGGTGTAGATTGAGGAGCTTATGAAGGTTTGATGAATGCTTCAACATGGCTAGCATCCCTTGGCACCCATATGACCTTTGTGTAGCTTTCCTAGAACAGCCACCAAGTATCCGCCACTCCTCATGTAGGTGGTGGTGTTGACTTTAGTGATGTACCTGTATTCACATAAATAGAGGTTTTTGGTACCCATACCTTCTTGGGTCCTTTCTTGTTAGTCTTTCCAGCATCTGGTTTCAGCTTTTGAGACTTCCATGTCTTTTTAGGTTTTCCCTTCCACGTGCCACCTTTGGCTTTGGAGGTAGTTCTCTTCTTAAGAAGTGGAAATTTCTCTTTGTTGTGTTCATGTTTAAAGCAAAAGATGCATAAAGATGTTGGTTTCTTATCTGTCGGAGGTTTCAAAGTATCTTCATGAAAGATTGGAACATATCCAAGACCCGTATGATCTTTGTAAGGTTTTTGACTTCCTAACAATAGATCTAGCATCTTAGAATCGTCGACCATTCTTTTAAGATCTTTCAATAGGAGAGCATTAGTCTTTTGTGCATGGTACATAGCTTCCTCAGCTTTCTTCACAAGCACAGAAGCTTCTTTCTCTAGAGATTGTCATCCCTCATACAGTTTATCTTTACTGTCTTTGAGTTCTTGACATGCTTTCTCTAGTTCCTCCTTTTGAGATCTTAATGACTTATTTTCTGATTCAAGGTTTTTCAAAGCTTTTTTATTTATCAGAAAATGAGTCGTCAGATTCTTTGACTCCTCTAGCAGTTCATCATAGAGGTCTGAAAGTTCCTCATACGATGGTGCCGAGTTTTCAATACATACCTCATATTCATCTTTATCAGATTCTGAGTCTGTATCATACGAAACTCCTGCCATGAAGCAGAGGTTCGCTTCTTCTTCTGTGTCTTCGTTTTCTTCAGATTCATCAGAATCAGAGTTGTGTCACTCCATGTGGCTGCAAGAGCCTTCTTCTTCTTGAAGAACTTCTTCTTCGACTGCCTATTTTTAGGACAGTCGTTCTTGAAATGGCATTTTTCGCCACATCTGAAACACGTTGTGTTATCGGTCTTCGTCTTGTTCTTCTTATGCTTCTTAAAGAAGGCTTCTTTATTCTTCTTAGATATGTTCTTCCAAGCCCTTGACATTTTACGCACGAGCATGTTCATGTTTTCTTCGTCAAGGTCTTCGTCTTCATATTCTTCATCTGTTTCTTCGTCTTCGTCTTCTTCTTCAACCTTTAGCGCTTTCTTCTTGGTCTTCTTAGTCTTTTTGGTTGTAGAGGTCTTGAGCGCTAGAGGTCTTGATCTTGATGTTAGCTCCAAGAACCCTTTACCTCATCATTGAAGGTTTTGAATGATAAAATTCTAAATTAAAATAAAAGTTTTAATTTGGTTGGACTAATGGTTTGTTAAGTGTGTTTTAGGATCTAATTAATTGATATTATAAAAAGACACATGTTGACTACATGGATGTCCAAAACTGGCACATACATATAGCTTGGAGTACAAGTTATTTTAATTTTTGAAGACCAAGTCAAAGCTTTTCTAAATAAGGAAAGTTTGGTTGGAAGACTCTATGATTTCCCAAAAATCTATTTATGGAAATTGCATGGATTTAAATAGAAAATCTCTATTTAATCATTCATGTATCTTAATATACATAATATATATATTTTCGAAATATAAGAATTAAAATAGGGAATCAATATCAAATCTCTATTTTACATTCTCTCTCTTCAAAATTCGAAAACTATTATTATATATAAATATATATATATATTTCGAAAATCACATTAAAATAGGGAATCAAAATCAAATCTCTATTTTACACTATATTGTTTAAAGATTTCGAAATTATATATATATGGGGGAAATCTAGAAAGATCTTGTATGGAGAATTAAATGCAAATGATTTAAAAATAATTATCTAGAATTTATTCTAGAATATATCTTGCATTTAAGTAACAAAATATTTTTACGAACACTTTAAAAAGATTCAGTGAGCCTCCTAAAGATTCTATTTGAATCTACAAGATTCCCAGAAGATTCCATGCGGGACCAGAAGATTCTGTTGAAGATTCTACACGAAGTTAGAAGACCTTAGAAGATTCCGTCAAGAAGTTCAAGTCTAGAAGATTCCCAAAGATTCTACGAAGATTCCAAAAGATTCCCGAAGATTCTATCATGATCCCAAAGAATCTCAAGATTCCAGAAGAATCTCAAGCCTCAAGAAACAAGATTCAAGAAATTTCAAAATTCAAGAATCAACCTTCCGAAGATTCCCTGTAAGACCATGTTTGGTGTTTTAGGATTTTAAAAAATGAGAAATCATGAAATCCTAATTCGTACCAACATGGAGGCACACTTGTGGAGCAAGAAAAGCTGAAAACCCTAGCCTTTTCTCACTCCAAAGTGGCGCAAAAAGCTTGCATTATTTTGCAAGATTTTGTAAAAAAATGTTGAAGCAATGCACAAATATTGACCTTTGGATTAAAGGGCCAAGATGAAGTTTCCTTATTTCAAATGCTTGGTTATAAACTTTCCATATTTCAAGATCAAATATTGACCTTTGGATTAAAGGGAAATATTTGAATCAAGGGCCAAGATGAAACTTCCTTTTATTTGATCTTTTCTATTTTTGGAAGATCAATTTCAAATCAAATCAATGAACTCTCACCGTTGGATCAAAAGATTACAAATTCAAATCAAGGGTGGAGATCAAGACTTGAATTTCGAAAATGAGCTTCTATTTTCCCTATAAATAGAAGACCTCAATGCCCAAGAATGCAAGAGACTACCCAAGCTTACAAGTGCCAAAACGCTGTCAAAATCAATCCTTATTTCTCTTCATCTTCAACCTCTAGACCTCAAGTTCTTATTTTCTTTTGGGTAAAGGTTGTAATTCTTAAAAGAGTGAGCTTTATTGTTTATCTTAGCTTTGCTAGTTTTTTCTTTGAGAGAAAAATCCATCAAGGTTCCAACTTAGTTGCATCTAAGTTCTTGATTGGTAGAAATCACTTCTTTTATACAAAGTCCTTATTTTTGTAAGGCAAGAAGTCCTTAGTGAGACTAAGGCAAGGGTAGAAAGTCCTTCGATTTTGAAGGCAAGGATTGAAGTCCTTTGTAGTTGTCAAAGGCAGTGAGTCACCTAGTTGTTGGTGCAAGGGAAGTCCTTTGTTGTTTGCAAGGGCAGTGAGTCACCTTAGTTGGAGGTGCAAGGGAAGTCCTTTGTGGATTCAAAGGCAGTTAGTCACCTTGGTGAAGGTGCAGGTTGAAGTCCTTTGTGGTGTAGCAGAGGCAAGAAATTCCACCTAGTTGTGGTGGTGATAGTGAAATCTCAGGTGAATCCTAGGACTGGAGTAGGCATGTTGCCGAACCAGTATAAAAAGTTTGTGTGTGTGCTCTCTGTTTTCCCTTTCTCTTTATTTAATTGTTTTTACAATTTATCATTGCATACACATCATATTGCTGATGCCCTGGCATCTTTATGTAATTTTGTAGTTTAAATTCTAAGAATTTGTGTTTGTTTAGTTAAATTCAGTGTGTTTTTAGAGTAATTTAAGCGTTTCTAGAATAAATTGGATTTTCCTGGGTTATATTACCCTTTTGGTATTATTTTGGTGTTAATTTCAGGATTTGAGCAAGTAATTGATAAATGAATAGCAGCAGCTGGAGATGCACTGAAAGAGCCCAATTTGAGACGCTGGGCGCCTCACTCACGCGCAGCGCCTCAAACTCAGAATGGAAATGAAAATCTGCGAGAGAAGCTAGCGCGTCGCGCCCACATGGCGCCCTGCGCCCAGAAGTCTGGCGCCCCGCACCCAAGAGCTCCCTGCCGAGGCGCCTTGCGCCCTCTACCAGCCGTGCGCCCAGGAAGCTAGCGCGTCGCGCCCACATGGCGCCCCTTCGCCCAGAAGTCTCGCGCCCCGCGCCCAAGAGCTCCCCGCCGAGGCGCCTTGCGCCCTCTACCAGCCGTGCGCCCAGGAAGCTAGCGCGTCGCGCCCACATGGCGCCCTGCGCCCAGAAGTCTGGCGCCCCGCGCCCAAGAGCTCCCCGCCGAGGCGCCTTGCGCCCTCTACCAGCCGTGCGCCCAGGAAGCCTGCGCCCCACGCCCGGAGAAACCAACCCATGCAGCGCGCCGCGTCCTCACTACACCTTGCGTCCGGATAAAAGTGGAAACAGAGCATCTATAATTCAGGATTAAATCTTTTTAGATATTACACTGTCTTAGTTATTTTTAAACAAAATCCCTCTGTAATCAATTGAAAATTCTAGACTATCTGATTATATATAGGACTAGAATAGGGGGAAATTAGAGAATCTATTATCTGATCGATCATCTTGAATCCTTATTTTTCAGCAGCAGCTTGTTTTTACTCTGTTTTTCAATATAATGAGTTATTCGTTCTTTAACCTGCTTTCTATCAATTTCTATGCTTTGTTTACTTTGATTATGAGCAACTAATTCCTTGTTAGGGATAGGGGAATCGTATCACTATGAATTAATCCGATGATTGCAAACCTTTGAATTCTATTTCTTCGATTCAGGTAACTACCTTATTGTTTTGTGTTGTTTTGAAGATTGGGAAATCGCTTTTCAACTTATCTTGGATTCATATGTTTATTTGGGAAAATAAGTGTGTGAATTAGCTCAAGGGAAATTGCCGAAGGATTGATAACTAGGAATAGAGTCAAGACTTTTATGAACTTTGAATCAGTAAACATATTTTTCTTTTCTGTGAAACGATTTGATCAAGGGATTGACTGATTGTTCATAGAAAAAGTGTTAAATTACCAAGGGATTGGAATTGACAATCTAAGATTCGTTCATTGAATTAAAGTTTTAGAATTTGAAGGCGAGCAATTGTTTTAATTCAGAAGATACGTGAACCCGATTCCCTAACCTCTCATTCTTTGAAGTTTTCAACATTAGTTTTACTGTCTGTTACTTTGATACTCTTTTGAATTTATAATTTCAAACCTTTCATCACCCTTAATTCGATTCGTCTAATTAGAAATTCACATCACGAAATCTTTGCTCAGTTCTTTAATCCTCGTGGGAAACGATACCCACTCACTGTGGACTTTATTACTTGTACGATTCGGTGCACTTGCCGAATCCTGAAATTGAAAGGACCTTGAGGAAGCTGAGACAAGCAAGAAAAGAGCAGAGATGGCAGAAGAAGAAGGTCATGGACCGAGAAGAACGCTGGGAGATTATGCCACACCTACACTAATGGGTGTGGGAGTAGTATTGTTCCGCCACCAGTGCAAGCAAATAACTTTGAGCTCAAACCTTCACTTATTCAATTGGTGCAACAAGAACAATTCAGTGGAGGAGCTCTGGATGATCCTAATGTTCACTTAGCTACTTTCCTCCAGTTATGTGATACAATCAAAAACAATGGTGTGAGTTCAGATGCAATTAAATTGAGACTCTTCCTTTTTCTCTGAGGGATAGAGCTAAAACTATGGTTGCAGTCACAGCCACTCGAAAGCATCAGTACATGGGATGACTTAGTTAGCAAATTTCTAGCTAAGTATTTCCTTCCGCAGAAGCTAGCAAGCTAAGGAATGACATTAATTCATTTTCTCAAAAGGAGGGAGAATCACTCTATGAAGCATGGGAAAGATACAAGGAGATGCTCAGAAAATGTCCACACCATGCAATCCCTGACTGGCTACAAATTCAGACATTCTATGATGGAGTTTCTCAAAGTTCGAGAGCTATGATTAATGCAAGTGCTGGAGGATCTCTTCATAGAAAGACGCCTGAGGAAGCTTAGAGTTTGATTGAAACAATGGCTGAGAATAACTTTTTATGTCCAAGTGATCGAACCCCATTAACGAAAGGTATAATGGAGCTAGACACATTGGATACTCTCTTGGCACAAAACAAGATGATGTCTCAACAACTAGCAACACTTACAAAGCAAATGGGACAAATGCAAGTTGCTGCAGTAGGACCTCCAATTTCATCCTGTGAACTTTGTGGTGGGTCTCATAAGAATGAAGAATGTGACTTGTTCAAGGAAACTCCACCGGAGCAAGTAAACTACATGGGGAACCCTCCAAGGCAACAAAATGATCCATACTCCAAAATTTATAATCCGGGGTGGAGGAATCATCCAAATTTTGGATGGGGAAATCAAGGGCAGAAGCAATTCCATGCTCCAAATCAACAACCCCCATTCATTCCTCCACAAGGTCCTCCTAAACCAACTTCACTGGAGATTGCTATGGAGAAACTCACTCAATCTACTTCTACTTTTGTGCAACAAACCTCAAGTTTCATGCAGGAGACAAGGGCTAATTTCAAAAATCAAGAGCTTCTATAAGGAACTTGGAGGTGCAAGTGGCCAAATAGCTAAACAACTCTCTGAGAGACCTGCAGGGATTTTTCCAAGCAACACGAACCAAATCCTAAGGAGCATTGTAAGGCCATTCACTTAAGGAGTGGAAAGATACTTAAAGAACAAAAAGAAGAAAAGAAAGAGAAAGTGGAGGTACGGGACAAGAAAGAAGAGAAAGAGCTTCCCAACATTGAAGAAAGAGAAAAAGAAGTACCCATGCAGGAAGAAGAGAAAGAAGAAGTTCAAGTTGCTCCATACAAGCCAAGGTTGCCATATCCTCAAAGACTTCAAAAGCAAAACCAGGAAAAGCAATTCTCAAAGTTCTTGGACATATTTAGGAAGTTGCAAATAAACATCCATTTGCTGAGCACTTGAGCAAATGCCTTTATATACCAAGTTCATGAAAGATTTGCTGTCAAGGAAGAGAACACTCAGGGAAGATGAAACAGTGATGCTCACAGAGGAATGTAGTGCTGTCATTCAAAAAAAATGCCTCGAAAAGTTAAAGGATCCTGGGAAGTTTTATGTTCCCTGCACCATTGGAAGTTTGACCATTGGAAAAGCCTTATGTGATTTGGGGGCAAGCATTAACCTCATGCCCTTGCCCATTATGAAGAAGTTGAACATAGAAGAAGTGAAGCCAACTTCTATTTCTCTGCAGCTTGCTGATCGTTCAATCAAGTTTCCATTTGGTGTTGTAGAGAATGCACTTGTCAAAGTTGATAAGTTCATTTTCCCTGCAGACTTTGTGGTGCTTGATATGGAGGAAGATGAAGACACTCCTATTATCCTTGGGAGACCATTCTTAGCCACTGGAAGAGCTTTAATTTATGTGCAAAAAGGTGAGTTAACATTAAGGGTGCATGATGAAAAGGTAGTTTTTAATGATTTTAACTCTATGAAATTTCCAGTGGATCAAGAAAATTGCATGAGGTTAGACACAATAGATCCCTTGGTAGAGGAAGTGTTTGCATTAACTTGGGGAGATGATGTTATAGAAACAGTGGCTTTGGTGGAAGGGAATGAAAAAAAACAAGAAGAGCTCAATATGTCAAATTCTTCCCTGACTTTACAAGAAACAGAGGAGCTGTTATTGAAGAAAAAAGAGGAGAAGCAAGAAAATTACAAAGCCTGAATTGAAACCATTGCCTCCTCTCTCAAATATGCTTTCATAGGAAATGATGACTTCTATCCTGTGATAATCAATGCTTCACTAAATGAAAAAGAGGAAGGAGAATTACTGGAAGTGTTGAAGAAGCATAAAGGAGCAATTGGATGGAAGCTTAGTGATCTCAAGGGGATTAGTCCAACCATGTGCATGCACAAAATCCTCATGGAAGAAGACTCAAGACCAGTGGTGCAACCTCAACGAAGACTTAACCCCATCATGAAGGAATTGGTGCTAAAAGAAGTTCTGAAGTTATGGGATGCTGGGATTATTTATCCATTTCTGACAGCCTTGGGTGAGTCCAGTGCAAGTGGTACCAAAGAAAGGTGGCATCACGGTGGTGAACAATGGAAACAATGAGTTAATTCCTACAAGAACAGTGACTGGGTGGAGGATGTGCATTGACTACAGAAGATTAAATGTGGTCACCAGAAAAGATCATTTCCACTTCCATTCATTGATCAAATGTTGGAGAGGTTGGCGGGTCATCCATATTACTGCTTCTTGGATGGTTATTCAGGCTACAATCAAATTGCAGTAGATCCGGTAGATCAAGAGAAGACAACTTTCACATGCCCTTATGGAGTTTTTGCCTATCGAAGAATGCCTTTCGGGTTGTGCAATGCACCCGCTACTTTTCAAAGGTGCATGCTTTCTATATTTTCTGATATGGTAGAAAAATTCATTGAGGTATTTATGGATGATTTTCTGTTTTTGGTAATTCATTTGAGTCCTGTCTCAACCATCTATCTTTAGTTTTAATGAGGTGTCAAGAAACAAACCTTGTTTTGAATTGGGAAAAATGTCATTTTATGGTAACAGAAGGTATTGTTCTTGGACACGAGTTTCTTCCAAAGGTATTGAAGTTGACAAAGCCAAAGTGGAGGTAATTGAAAAATTACCTCCGCCTATAATGTTAAAGCAATGAGAAGTTTCTTGGGTCATGCTGGGTTCTATAGAAGGTTCATAAAAGACTTTTCAAAAATTGCAAAACCATTGAGTAGTCTTTTAATGAAAGAATCACAATTTAATTTGACAGTGAATGCATGTATGCCTTTGAAACTCTCAAACCAAACTTGTTACTGCACCAATAATTTCTCCTCCTGATTGGTCCTTACCATTT